>JXSR01S036825.1:53792-70021 GCA_000969725.1 Ophiothrix spiculata | reverse complement strand
GTTTTTGGCATTTTTTGCCACAATTGGCATTTTTGGTCAAAAACTGATATCATCATCATGTTCAGGGTAAAAATCCGCTTCTAAAAATGTATACTTTTATATGGTTTATGCAATTAGTTTGAGAGTTAGAGTACAAAAACAGTTCATGCTGGTTGAAGGTCTACCCCAGCCTTAAGTTGAATTCAGTTTGTATTAATTTTGAATTGCATTATTCTTAAGTCAGCCTAAATGCACAAAAGATAGCCAAAATTTTAAACCTTTTTTCTAAGGTTAATATTCAAAATAAAAATCACAATTCATGATAACATGCTTAGAGACAAAAATTCACTTAAAATTGCAAATGTCAGTTAAAAAGACATGTGAAAAATGACAGATGTACCTCGAGATGTGCAAACAAAATGGATGAAACAATGAATCGTCATGTGAGTGCAAGAAAGTTGTATTTACAATGGCTGCCATTTTCAATTAATTTGCATTGCACACTCTATGATATCCACGTCTTTGGTTAGTGGATCTTGAAGTGGTTCTTCAGGTGACGGTGTCACCTGAAGAACCACTTCAAGAGCCACAGACATATAGTAGACAAGTTTTGAGGAATTTGTCGCATTCTAGTAGAGGGGAGCGTGGCAAAGCGGTTAGAGCAGGGTCTCGTAATACAGAGGTTGTGGGTTCGAGCCCCGGGCCCGGCAGTTTACGTCTTTTTGTTTCCTTTAAACTTTACTCAATTGCTCCATGTTTCGGAAGTCATGTTAAGCCGTTGGTCCCCTGTGCGAATATTCCTTCTTGTGGCGCTGGATAGTGTGTATACCTAGTGAGTCTGACAAGGTGTTAAATAATATACCATGGCGGCCATTGCAGATACAACTTTCTTGCACTCGCATGACAAAATGAGGTGTATGCCTACCAACAGGTGTATCACAATAGATGCCGGTATGTGTATCAGGACAGACACAGACATAGCTACTACCATCGCCATCAAAACAAACACCACCATTAAGACATGGACTGGAGGTACAACCTTCAACATCTACACAAAATGGACAAATATGCAAGTGAACAGATATCTAACATATGATAGGACTATTTCATAATGGCCTATTGCATGGATCTGCCATTTTTGTGGATAACCCTAATCTGAAGCTTAAAGGTGTAGGTTCCGATCACATTCTCATCCCCCTGGGCTCAACCGGAAGTAGTATATTTTTTAATACCCCATCAAAGCCCATATTTTTCTGTTTCTAAATCCAAAATTTCACCTCCAAATACTTTCGGAGATATAGCATAAAATGTAAAATTATTGGTATACATATTTTCTATTTCTTTTGTATTTTCATAACAGCAGCATCCCCAGGGTTGCATACTTTCTTTTGCCTCTCAAGAGAAAACAAGAAGCAAGCTAAGGGTTAAAAATTCACAATATGCATTTCAGAGGTCAAGGTCAATCAGTTAAAACTAAATTACACACATGCTAAGATGGGAACCTACACCTTTAAATATGCCACCATAACTGTGCGACGATAAATTTTAACACATTCATCGCAAGCAGCTTTTATTTCACTGTCAAGACAGTTATTCTACCTGCAAATGACAGACCATGCAAAGGGCAAGTGGACATTTTTTCACACCCCCATCATGCACTATTTTAAGTTTATTTTATTTAATGATTTTTTGTTCCTCTATGAAACAAACTCGTGCACTTAATAAAGCCAATTTGAATTTTCAGTCATGAAGCTCTCAAGCACCAAAAAAGTGTTTTGTAATCATCGAGACCTGGATTTTGCAAAGATGCTGCAGAATAAATTCCACAGCAAATAGGAACATACCCTTAGAATAGTGCATGATGGGAAAGGGATAATTATTAACAGATCAAAAGATGACATAGCCATGCAAGGAGGAAAACAAGTGATACATATTTTGGTCCTGGTGTTGCAAGATAACTACCACGATGTCTAAGCCAGCCTGAATTTTAATAAGAAAACATGGCTAGGCCTGCTTTGTTTTAACTTTCAAAAATGGCTTTGTTTCTAGTACTACAGACTCATCTGGTTCACCTTCTGAACTTTTTATGAAATCATTCTGATGCATGCACGCAGGAGTTTATTTTTCCGATTGCTTTTTTAATTGATCAGAGAAAAGATGTTTTGTTTTGTTTCATTTTTTCAAATAGCTGAAGGTCATGTCATTTTTTTTTTCAATATAAATTGTGCTTTTAGTTACACAGATGTTTTGAAAAACATGTAGAGAACTATTATTTTTATAGACCAGCTGACTAATTAGTCTCTACCATTCTCTAAAAAAAATAGCATATGAGTGTCCAAAATTGTGCCAGGAAAATGTGACAAACTGAAAGGAGAGAATTAAAGCTTATCCACCTTGGTGAATTCTTTTGGTAAAACTCCTCGACAAATGAAAAACAACCAATAAAAAACTCTTCAGTGTAGTATGGAAAATAATCATATACTCTGTGGTAGACAAAAGAGATATCAGAACAGACTAAATATTCAAAGTTTTCTGTTAAAATTGCTATTGTTTGTTGATTTACTTCTTGAACGCATATTCAGAGACATTGTGCGGACGCACTGTCACAAATTATAAAATCTAAAATATCATTTACATGTTCATGAATTAAATCCAAATAATAATGGAACAGTGACGTCAAATCTGTATTTGAATGAGGTAAGCTATGAGAAAACTTTTCATAAGCTTTTCCATTACAAGGTAATCATATCTCAGGGACAAACAGAAAACTGATTGACCTGGGGTCGATTTCACTAACATTACGATGCATCGTAGCTAACTAAGGGTTCAGCTTGTAACTACAACTAGACTTCACAAAGACATGAAAACCCTTTGTAAGTGTTCACCACATCGTAAGGTATATGAATTGTGCATTAGAAAAATCGAATCCTTTGTTAACGTTGTGTGGGGTCACAAGGTGGTCGTAGCTAACAATGGGTTTTGGTCTTACGATGACAATGCATTTTAAAGTTAGTGAAATCGACCCCAGGTCATGACATAACATAGATTTTATAAGACAGACATAAAGTGAAAGTAAAGGAAATGGACATGTTTTAGGTCACATGACTCTGACTATGGTCATAACCGGAGATGTCTCATTCTTGCCAAAGAAAGGTGCAAGATAATAGAACAAAAAACCTCAATTTTAAATAAGGTTAAGTAACATTTTTCCACTAGTTTAGAAAGAGAATGCTTGTAATTCATTGTTAAACAAGAATTTCAACATTGACTCAAAGTTTAATTTACAACTTGTGCCCACTAAGAAACAATTAATAAAACAATGTTATTGTTACAACAAATGCATGAGTATGCATTTACAAAATGGTTACAGAATTAATATTTACAAAAACATTGACAAATCTAGTTTAACATTATATGCTACTGCTAGAAAAATAGATACATGACACATTCCAAGAAATACTCATTTCAGACATAACATTAACTGTAGATAGAAGAAAATCATTAGAACATGAATATGAGAAAGTTAAAATCAAGTCATGTTAACAGTGCTAGAAACAAAGATGTCTGAATATTACTTGACAAAAATACATTTATGAATACAAAATGTTAAAGAAAACATACAATTCAACAGTAGTATTAAGTATAAGAGTAGACAAGAATACTGATATAGAGTAGACTGGGGTCATTCAGAACATGTGGCAAGTTTCACCTTCCTCATTTGGCAACAATCGGGAGGTGGGGTAGACCAAGTGTCCACTTCAAACTTGTGAGTGTTTAACTTCAACGTTGCCTTATTAAATAGTAAAACGTTGCACATCAGCTTTTCACATCCTCAAAATTGTTAAAGCAAGCTGTCAGCACTAAAATGTTGCTGGCCTTTGAATTTTCAATGTGTCAACACTACATTTTCTTCAAAAAAAATGTGATATCATCAGAATTTCTGGTGCTGAAAATGTATTGTTTCACAAGTTTAAGAATGTTAACACTAGCAAATACGGACTTATCACATGTTCAATGTTACCCCACTACACCCTACATTTTAAGATGTTACGGTACTACACCCTACATTTTAAGATGTTACAGTACTAAAACATTTGAACATACCAATGTTATTTCTACCATAGATCAATTACATCTAGGGTCTATGTTTCAGCATACTCTACACATATAACGTGTGTATGAAATAAAGTTCATACAAATGACACTAAAATGAAGGCATTAACTTATAAAATTACATCTCAAATTTCTTGATAATTATGCTTTAAGAATATATCAGGTAGCTAATAATGGCATGCCTAGAAATCTGCATGTTTGATTCAAATGGTTTGTTTAACTGTACAATCATGAACATATGAACAACTTAAAGGTAAATTGAATGGTAAAGGAACGCAAACCATGCAAAATAGAAATTAAGTGTAAAGGGTCAGTTTGAAAATATTGCCATCTTATTCTAACATCATTATACATGTAAACTCATTTTTTAAAAATGAGCTCATGTTGCACGTAGCCAAAAGTGTTTGGTGCACTACCATAGATTAGGATAGGATAGACCTAGGAACCGTACCATTTTTTATCCTAACATGAGTTAGAATTTGCCACTGGTAGACAAAATGCAAATATTAAACCATGCAATGAAATAATATTGGCCCGTATTCACAAAAGTTATTCCAGGAATTACTTTATTCCTGGATTTGTCGTCCTTTAAATAGAGATAATTCAGATCCCTGAACTAAGTTTGATTTTATACAGCTTGGAAAAACTAGCCACTGGAATAACTTTATTCTTCATTTGTGAATACAGTATGGCATGAAATAAAAATTTGGCCCGTATTCACAAAAGTTATTTCAGGAATAACTTTATTCCTGGATTTGTCGTTCTTTAAATAGAGATAATTCAGATCCCTGAACTAAGTTTGATTTTATACAGCTTGGAATAACTAGCCAGTGGAATAACTTTATTCTTCATTTGTGAATACAATATGGCATGAAATAAAAATTTGGCCCGTATTCACAAAAGTTATTCAAGGAATAATATTCCTGGATTTGTCGTTCTTTAAATAGAGATAATTCAGATCCCTGAACTAAGTTTGATTTTATACAGCTTGGAATAACTAGCCAGTGGAATTAAGTTATTCCCCTTTTGTGAATACGGGCCATTAGGTCTTCTACCAGTGATATATTTTTGTTGACATTTTAGGGAAAACAAACAACCAAATCTCTCGATTGTTGTTAGCAATGATCTGAACCCCAATTTTGAGCCCAATTTCTGCCCCAATGCATGTATTATATGGGGCAGTATAGGAGATCTAGAATCATCTTCCTTTCAAGTATGTGTGCAATGTGATCAATTTCTTATTGGAATTTCAAGTAAAAAGAGCAATATTTCAAAACTAGCCTAATCCTAATAATCACAATAATAAAGATAATAGGCAAAAGTGAAAAGGACATTTAAATGTGAAAAGGACATTTAACAGCCAAAGAAAATGGAGTTAGTAGACAGGCAAGCTACACATGCATAAATATCATACCACTAAACGTTTGACAGTTAGTTCCGGTGAACCCATCGACACATATACACCGATATCCAGACCCGCTAGCCGAATTGAAGCAAAGTCCCCCATTTAGACAAGGGTTTGCACTGCATGCCTCGGATGGGACTACAGGGTAGCAGGAAAATAAAAACAAAACAATGCAATCGGAAACATATATCAATATCAGAGATACATTAATCATTGATTATCATAGACAATATGTATATATCCCACAATGCAACCAGATAAGACTCTAACATGCAGGTGCTTCTAATCCATATGCAGGTAACATTTGAAGAACCTGTATGTTAATTGGAATAAAAACAGAGTGCATTTTGGTATATCCACATATTATCTATTTAAATATCATGCATTATAACTGATATTGGCCTTTTTCATTACACCAATGTATAAGGATCTTATCAAGCTGAAGTTTGCGCAATAAATATCACAGATTTAGTACTGCTTGCATTTGAAATCCAGTCTATGCCGGAATATTATTACTCCAGAAATTTCATAGAAATGGTTTCATAATTCTCTTCCAAAGTCTTGAATTTTAAACGGAACTGGGTCTGATTCTTCGCAATAAATACTACTTGAAACACAGACACGGTTTGCACATGAAACAAAAAGCACACAGTGCATGTGGGCTAAGTAAAGATTTATGCGATCTGCCCGGATATCGGGCCAAACTCAGAACATATCCAGAGGTACAATAACTCTTCTCCAGGAGCTAAAGATGGTGGTGAGGGCTGCTTCTCTAGTATAAGTTCGTTGGTAGTAATATAACCTTTATACCAGTAGTTTTTGCTATATTTATGGAATGTTTAATCCAGTTTATTTAAAATTTCAAAAAATTGCAGAAAAAATTATGACATTTATAGTTGATGTTGCCTCTGAAGATGAAATTGAAGACCCCAAATTGCTGATGATATATATTGTGTATAAATTTAACAAGATTTTGATCAGTTTCAATGTGACTTAAGACACTTATTGCAACAACAACAGGATGTTTCTATAAAAACCTATGAATTTGACAACCTTGCATAATAGATTACAAACTATCGCATAAAAGATGTCAAAATCACAGATCTTAGCACAAAACATATGTCAGAAAATAAAAAACACTTAAAGCCAGGGTAGCGATCTGCAAAAAGGAGTGTAATATATAGTAATGATAAGGACTGCAAATGTATAGTCATATCTGCTAACCTAATTGTTGTGAACTTCAAATTGCATGTGTCTATAGCCTATTTTAGTGGTTCTTGTTACAGCGATGCAGTCTTATGTGGCTAAGACAATTAATAACATTGTGGTCATTTAAAGCTGTTATACCACATTTGAGGTATTGATATGATCATTGTCATCACTGCAAGATTTATTTGACATACCATGTATGTTGAATTTATTTCAGTTATTCGCATTAGATTTTGTGACTATAGCAAAATTTTCAAGTTGTGACAAAGTCGACTTTGCTTACTTGAAATTTTTTACGTCACGCTGGTCGTACAACCACCACGACAGACTCTCTGAAACAGTGGCATAACCAGACATTTTCATTTCAGAGGTAGAGCAGGGACAAAACAATTTTACGGGGGGGAACTAAATTTGCTCAGATTCAAAAATGTACAACCCAATTTTTTATATAGCAAATCACCCAAATTTGCTTAAATTCATAAAAATCCAATTTTTTTCTCAAAAATGTATGCATTTTGGGGCAAATTTTAAAGAGTTTTCTTAAAAAATTACAATGTACTCTACATTGATACTTTATATTTTTCTTTATTTCATTTGGGGTGGAGAGAGGGGGACAGACCTTTTTTCTGGGGGGAGCTCCATCCCCCTACCCTGCCCTCTCCCGCTGGTAACGCCATGCCACTACCCTGAACCAGCTTAAGACTGATTATTATGCAAAGAAGGCCATCAAAATACAACGTGACATCTCAATAATCAAAATAAAGTTCCTCTGGAGGAGATATACTATACAGTAGCAGGTTTGAGTATAAATTTACATGATTATATTATGCTGATGATTTAAGCAAAATAAATATTTGAAGCTGCAGTTTGTGGTGAATTTAAGAATATGTGACCAATGTATACCAGTGTCCCAGCTTTTTCTATATAAGCCAAACCATAGAAAATAATAAAATGATGTCATGCACCTCTGAAAGTGGCAAGAAAATATACAACCTTAAACCTTTAGCTTACAAAATACAAATACATTACAATTACTGAAGACATATGTGATGGCTCACCCCGAAAGGGGGGACTTTGCAGATGATATCAATTTTGATTTTATCATTTCATATGTTACAGCATTTTCTAAGCCTTAATATGCTCCTTACTTGTTTAAATTGATCAAGGTGATCAAATTTTACAACAGAAAACCTGCTTGAAATTCTTATTATTTTCTTTATTTTTTGCTGCCTATTTTAGTCACTTTCTCGAAAAGTGTTCTGTCTAAAGTCCCCCTTTTCGGGGTGAGTCATCACATATTTATTGAGCTTATCCCAAACATGGATGGTGTATGTTACATCCTTAAGATTTATTTTCCATTTAACATCATAAAAACAAGTTAGAAATAATATACAAATAAAAATCTTTATTCAGCAATGCTCTGAATCTTATTTTAGCCATCATAATCACAGTCATTAGCATGCAAGATACCGAAAATGATCATGATCGCCTATGTCAAATACTGCAGTATGTCAAAACATAAACATGGCTTATGTCTCCATACATAATATTTAACTATCTATTTAGATGCAGGATTGCATCCAAAGAAATTTCCAAATATTTATAATAAATATTATATCATTCATAAATATATTATTGTTCATTGATTGGTTAAAAGCTGGTCACATGATAGAAAACAATTCTATATTTGAGGGAGCGAGATACTATTTCATGTTTAGCCTCATCCCCAAGGGCAGCGTTACTCAGCGCAATTGAATTTTACGGCGCTGAAGCAAGGAATCAGAAAGGTGCATTATCATGATTATACAGCAAGAAATCAATGCCATCTAACTTTTAAGTATCAGGTATGGCATTTAACCAATCAATGAACAAAAAATATATTTAATAAATGATTTAACACAAATATTTAATGATCTTATTCGGGATCTAAAGTGGAATCTATTGGTCCCCTTGGTGAACTGGAGGGCGTGAGAAACTATTTTCCCTCGACCTTTGGCCTCGGAAAAATAGTACCTCACGCCCTCCAGTTCACCTCAGGGACCAATAGATTTCACAAGATTCCTCATTATCATTAAATATTTGTATACTATAACATATTAATACTCGCAGTTGTTTGTCTGATGATCGGCATAAAGCCTTGAAACTATTAGTAACAAAATGCTGAAACTTTAACATAGTTTCCAAGCGTCTTCATTCTTAATAAACACTATATATATTTGAATAAATGTCAAGATTTTTGCATTTAAGACTAATCAAAACAAGAAAGAATACTATTGTTGTTGGATTTAATAAATGAAAGTTAGGGTTATAAGGTTAGCCCTAAGGTTAACCCTAACCCTAATTCATTGAGAGCAGATGCAAACACAACAACCTTGAAAATCTATGCTTGCATCACAGATTTCTGCACATTCACAAATTAAATCAAACAACAATAGTAAGGTACTTGGGCTAGAGTATATATGAGTACAAATTGTTCCTGAAGTATTAAAAAACTTACAAAATCAAATATTACACTTTTTTCATTAATGTGCTGAAAAAATAAGGTTCATGTTATTCTTATTGGGCAGACAATAAATTACCTGACTACCAGTAAGTTATTTACAAAATCTTTTCATTGAAATGGGCATTACACATACACCTGGTAACAACATACCTATGATGCAATCAAGCACAAACATCAAAACACAACTTTTATTCACATTAAATATGTGACAAACAAATGAAACAAAAGAAAGAACAATAGTATATTGGTTTCTTTGTTTTTGATAATGTTCACTGTACATGTGCATTTTTGAAAGATTTCATTTATTTTGAATATGATTTACTGCAAATTGTAGCCAGCACAACCATGAAGTCCAGACCAACAATGCAGTGATAGAAAATAAACCTTGGCCAATGTAATTTAGACCTGTATATCGTGTGTGTCACAAAAATACGAAATGAGGGTCTTTTTTCATGTTTTAGAGTGATACACAGGTATCACTATCAGGATTAGGGTATCGAAAACATCCAAAATTTAAAAAAAAAAGTATCAAAATCACATACCTAATACGCTAAAAGGGTTGTTTCATGTGTTTCATGTTTTTAAAAAACATAGAAGGGGGGATTTTCTCACTCGCTTAACACTCGAAGTAATTCCATTAAATTTAAAAAACATTTTAAATTTTGGTTTTCCTTCAGAATTATAAGTCGAGCTGACATAGTACAGAAAAATGTTGACAAAATATGATGGGTCATACATGGTTAGGGTAAATTAAAAAAAAATTCATGCTTAGGGTTAACAAAATAGTCATATACATGTGCTAAGGGTATATAATTACAAAAAACAGCATAGGAAAATCACGGATATAGGTATAAAAACCACGAGGCAATACATATTTAGGGTATATAGGGAAATCTTCATTTAGGGTGCTTTTCAAAAGAAACTGGACACACATTTCAGCAATGCTCCCCCAGCTTTCAAAAATCATTTTATTTCCATCATAAGGATTAGAACTGTTTGATCAGGAAAATAATCACAATTTAGGTAAAAAATGCAAGTAAAACTGTATTTATCACAGCATTGTCATTTCAGAATCACCAGAAACATTAGATATAAATATACAAGGAACTTTTAATTTGCACACAATAATAACATCATTTCAAATTTCCCGCTATTTTGCCCAGTCAAACACTGCCCTCTATTGGTACTTACCCACTGTAATCTCACACTGAGTGCCTGTATGTGTTGGTGGACAGGTACAACTGAAAGCATTGTTGTTGACATTTGTGCAAGCACCACCATTCAAACAGGGAGCTGAATTACACGGTAGTGTTGTGACAACTATGAAGGAAAAAATACAAGATCAAAATCTGCATCAGCAATGACATACAATACTACAGTGTGCTAGTAACAGCCCTTAAAGAACAATTCATTTTTAAGAACTGACATTGGCAGCATTGCACTATGAAAGTTCCTCATGACCAATCAATGGTAGAAAATTGAATGTAGAGGCATGCAGGTATGCATAGCCTCGAAAACATGACATAAATATGCTTGGAAGGGAATTGAAGATGGGTTGCTTGTCACTTCACTACATTCTTTTTCAGGTGTGGAGGTGACATGAGTTCTTACTGTATGTAAACATGAACTATTATGAAGTTTAAGATGCTGCGCATTTAGCCTTTAGGTCATAATGTTCACTGTGACCCTAAATTGAAAGCATTATAACAGTTCATATGTCATATATTAGACAATAAGGATACACCATGTCAATAATTAGGATTTTCAAATCGTTTGTTTTAAAAATTGCCAATAAGGCCTGCATTTTGTACTCAGACTTTGACTTTGATGTGATGGAATTTATGTCAGAAAATATTTTACAGGTAGGGTTGTGCATAGTAGTATCCCACTTTAAAGGAACTATATAGCTGAGTTAAGTTTAAGATAGGTAAGCTTGTGTGTCTTCCAATAAAGAGACTCACATTTAATTTTGTTCCAAAGAATCCAGACATATTTAGGATGTGTCAGAACTCCTGATGCATATGCTCCCTGATTCCGAGATGTTTGGATAAGACTAGGCTAGGTAAGCGTATGTGCCCCAAAGTAAATGGAATGCATACTTACGTTCACAATTTGTTCCCAGGAATCCTGATCTACACAGGCAGGAATATGATGTGTCGGAATTCCTGACACAGGTTCCCTGATTCTGACACGGTTGGGTAAGGCTAGGCTAGGCTAGGCTAGGTAAGCTTATGTGACCCAAAGTAAATGGAATGTGTACTTACGTTCATAATTTGTTCCCAGGAATCCTGATCTACACAGGCAGGAATATGATGTGTCAAGAGATCTGACACAGGTTCCCTGGTTCTGACATGGTTGGGTAAGGCTAGGCCAGGCTAGGCTAGGTAAGCTTATGTGTCCAATAGAAATGGAATGTGTACTTACGTTCACAATTTGTTCCCAGGAATCCTGATCTACACAGGCAAGAATATGATGTGTCGGAATTCCTAACACAGGTTCCCTGGTTCTGACATGGTTGGGTAAGGCTAGGCCAGGCTAGGCTAGGTAAGCTTATGTGCCCCAGTATAAATGGAGTGTGTACTTACGTTCACAATTTGTTCCCAGGAATCCTGATCTACACAAGCAGGAATATGATGTGTCAGAATTCCTGACACAGGTTCCCTGATTCTGACATGGTTGGGTAAGGCATGGGTCATCTGTAATTGAACAAAATAACAACCAAGTTAATGAACAATCAATAAGATTTCACTGCAGAACTGCAACAATCATTAACAGCAAAAACTTACCCAAATTTCACAGCGCAATGATGTATATAACCCATTTTGCTTTAAAAAATCACATGCCATTTTGAAATTGTCAGATAAGTTAGTTTCTTTCCAACCTTGTTTAAATGACTTATTTAATGTGTATAAACAGGAATGAGGTTCATGTTCTGCATTATTAAAATGTGCAAGAAGAGTTAGAAAGAATCTCTACAAAAACAACTTCAATGTTATGTTTTTACCAGTTGTCTTACACAAGGTTGACACTAAAAATGTGAACATTTGAACCCTAACAGTGATGGAAAATCTTTATAACATATACCAGTGAACTAGAAGTTTGGGTATATACAATTTTATATTAAATCAATCACATTCTCTTTTAAGTATATTAAACATCAATCAAATTTGTACAAAAAATCTACTATCTCAAAAAAAAATATTATATCACTGGCATGAGTTCAGCGATATGCCTTAAGTGTATATGACGATAATGATAATAATATACAACCCTGCAAAAGGTTAAAATCTAGATTTTACTAATAGGTACCATTAACATCAAAGAGCTATAGCCTACTACTATTGCAATGTCATACAGGAAAGCGTTCAACTAGGCATGTTTCAAGGGTTATAAAACATATATACAACCCAGTGAAATAGCCATCAGCGTTGCCCCATCAAAATAATTAATATAAATAAAAAATTGCAAATCATAATGATCTTGACCAACATTTGAGTCTTTAGCTCCTTTTATCACAGATTTTGCTTTAATAACAGCTATCCACTATCACTGGGGTTGATCAAAGACAACTCACAGGCCAAAACAGGAAGGACATGGATCACAACTCCTTACCTACTGAATTCATTAATCAAACACACTGCCAATGTTTTGAATTGGAAAATATTTCTTTTAAACGCTTCAGTATTTTGATTCTTGAGGGAGGGATTCATTCAAATTAACACAGGCTATCTGCATACTGTGTTTTACAATTTATGATTTTGTATGTCACCAACATAACCACACACAAAATGTATACTGTAAAGTCTCAAAAAGTGAGGATATATTTGTAAAGTGGTGATTTTAATGCCAAATATCACTTTAAGCAAAGATAATGCAGTATATCTCTGCATGAATACCCCGAACAACAAAATATATTTCCCACATTACTGAATAAAATAAATAATCATAAAACTTAACTAATGATATATTTACAGTTTGATCCAACTATTTTGTTCAGATAAATACAACACTCATGCATGAATTAATAAAAAAAACAATACATTTTTTCTGACAAAAGGTATGCAAAATATCTACAAAAGGTTATCAAACATAAGACAATGACATTGTGACAATCATTATATATAGGAAGTTTGTAATTGATTATGAGATCCTGGGAGGCCAAGTCAAGCTTTTAAAATGTTACTAGTCTATTACAGCAAAGGACTGCATTATAAAGAATTGGTTTCATATACACCTATTTATCACTAACATTTGGGGCATATTAATGAAACTACAATTTTTTTACTTTCCGTTTTGATCAAAACCACTAAAGTTAGTCTTGGGAACACCAAATCAGAATCCGTAAAAAAACCTATTTGTTTTACTCAATATGTTTTGCTGTTAAGGTGTCTGGTCTACTCGTACTGGTACGCACTTGTTTTGATTTCGCAAATTAAGCAATACGCATGCGCAGTATATACAGAATAGTGTCATGAAGTCAAAAAAAATTCACATTTTCTCATTTTTTGTGAAAAATAGGTCAGTGACCCCACACTTTTTAATGGAAAGAACATACTTTTGCACACATTTTGTGACAAACAATTGAAACCAAATTTGATCACAAAAATGCTATTGTTAAACTCGCATGCATAAAAGAGTCTGGAGACCCCAACTATTATTTTTAAAAGTGGTTCTACATCAGTAAATATTATTCATGCCATTTTTAACTAGCAAATTTCAATCACACCTATCATGGACCAGACACCTTAATTGTGTGACACAGTTCAATTTTTACACTTCATATATCCCATCCTATCCTCACCCACACTGAAATAAAATCACAGACATAGGGAATCACGTATTTAAGCAGAATATTCTAATATTTAAGGGCAAATTAAATCTGAGTAAACTAATGAGTTTGATTTTTTAAGTTCTAAATAATGTTTTGTAGAGTAAATAAAACAAAATGAAATGAATGCCCATAAATTACATGGTAGCAAGGTAGTGATATAGTATGTTGAAAATTAAAGTGACAAACCAAATGAATCAAATTTTCAATTCATTTCCAAATTAACAAAAACAAATTAATCATGTTATCAATATGTCCCAGTTTCAAAATTACTTGCACTAATTATCAATTCCATGTCTCATGAAACAGAATCATAAACAAACATTCAATTACAGAGGTGGCTATGCTACATGGCTTGTTACTGTTTTAATTAAGAAAACAAAAAGTTCAAATGAGGTACTTGGGTCCAGTGTTTCCGCTAAGGCCGTATGGCGCGCCATTGGCACAGCAGCGGTGAAAATTGGCAAAAACAAGTTTCTGAAAATGTGCGAGAAAGATATTTTTCTAGCTTTATTGATCTAATTTTCAGCCACAGCTAATGATTTTGGCGCAAGCACCTTTTCAACTTTGTTAAAATTGCTCGAACTTGCGCAAGTTCAAAAACCTTAGAGGAACCACTGCTTGGGTCCATATATATTGCCAATGACAAGGCCAGATATGGCACTTATTCCTTCCCATAATCTCACAATATTCCATTAAAAAAATTGCCCATGCCATCATAGATATAGGGACCTAGGCTCTTGATATCTAAATTTAGTGACAAGATGTTTGGGTTTAGACTAATTTATTCTCTGAAATAAATTTTTCCAAAATGGCAATAACGTTTACTTCACTAACATTAAACAATTTCCTATTGTTATATCCCATAACTCGTCTTCATGCCCATGAATTTTATTACATGAGAATTAAGCAGTACAAATTGTTTATTTCCACTCCAGATGATTGCATTTGAAAAGAAAGGTTTTTGTTTTCAGGTGAAATAGAAATATTGCATAGGCAACAATGTCCATGTACGTGTGAACGATATCAAGTGTATGAACTTTTTCTTTGTATTGTAATAGGTCATTTCATTGATAGGTTTGTCAAAGTAGGTAAATATGTGATATCATAACTGTGATTGTTACTACAACTTTCACAAATGACACGAAAACTTTTCATTTATCAAGCAGGTGAAAGTTGTAAAAAACCATGCATTGCATTTTGTCAAAACATAACATGGGGATTAATAGAGTTATCCTCCTTGGATGTAAAGCCAACACTCACTGCATACATATATTTAAATGCACTCTGAAGGATCAAACACCTGTAAGGGGTGGGGTGGGGGCTGATGAAAAAAAAATTGCACAAAAAATTCAGGACCACACTTTTTTTTGGGGGGGAGGCCCTTTTTTCCCCTGAGAAAAAAGTGTCAACCCCACAGAAAATCATAAAGACTCAATTGTTAGGGGTTAAATGATGTTTTTAGCCTCCCCTCCATTATTTTTTTGACCTCCAAAATTTGAGGCCCCCCCCCCCTTTTTGCATCACCTCCCCTTACAAGTGTTAGTAAATGGTCCCCAAAAGTGTATTTAGGAGAGTATTTAGTCTCGAAGTGTTACGTGTAATCCGATTATCACCCTAACGACTGGTTCACGCTTTCTAGTTTTGAACCATGATCGAAATGATCACCATACAAAAGTATAGCACACATTGTTGTCAGGGGATGTGCGTGAACCAGTTACTGGGGGAGTTACATAATCACTACGATACTGAATTATTAGAGCTTGCACCCCAAGGGGTGGGATACAATTATATATAAGGCTAATGAGACTCAATCCTGAGTTTCCCATCCCCCGCCCGCATTATGAAATTTCGGCCGCGTTTGCCGACCAAAACCTAAAAATAATTATTATTTTTAAAAAACGATGTCCAAAAGTCGGCAAAATCTGTTTAAACAAATGCCTGACACATTGAATCATTATTTTTACGATGCACTGCTGACACGTTTTCAGAAAACAGAATAAACTATTATTAGTATTGAGATTCTGTGGTGTTTTTTGGTATGACGATATACCCAAAAAAAAACACAGGATTTTACTTTTTCAATTCAATTCTTGTTGTTTCAGGGTCTAAACTTCGTTTTAAATCATAGGTTCTTGATCATTTTTTGTTTGTTTAGTTCATTTTCTCAGACTTAGTTTTAGTAGTTAGTT
>JXSR01S036825.1:31471-42689 GCA_000969725.1 Ophiothrix spiculata | reverse complement strand
GTTTGTGATATTTTGGTGCAAATTTTCCAAGTTTTGTTTAAAATTTGCATTCGGTATTTTGGTTTAATTTGCAAAATGTTGACAAACAGTGGAGATGCCAGGATTATCAAAGTGGGGGTCCAACTGGGAGCAAAAGGAAACATCTGGGGAAATATTTTGGAGCAAAAACAGCCCCTGAGAAAAAAATGGAATTTTTTGTAATGCGCAAATTTTGAAAAAAAAATGGCAAATCTGCTAATTTCAGCTAAAATTTGTTAAAAAATCTTGAAAAAATACCAATTTTGATATAAATTGACATATTATCTTTAACTTTGCACAAGGGGCGCAAACATTTGGACATTTTTCATCTCAGTTTGTTTCCAAAAGGGCCTAAATCCACTTCATAGTGAAAATAAATCTCTCTATAAAAATATATTATAAAGCTCTGATTTCTGTGAGTGGTTTCAGTTTTGTCAGAGTGCTAACGCCTAACATTTAATGCAGTAAAAACTTGAAAATGATTTTACAATAACAAGGAATAAGTTTTTGCTGATTTTCTCAGAACTATGAAAAGTTGATTTAGCCTTTAGGCCCTTTTGGAAACAAACTCTTCATATATGCAAATTGTGGGGTGTTAAATAGTAAACAAATACAACATGGTATTGAGGGAAGTAGTGAAAATTCCTGATCTCTAGGTGTTGGATGCGAGTGACTACTTCCCGACGCGAAGCGGAGGGAAGTAGTCACACGCATCCAACAGCGAGGGATCAGGAATTTTCAATACTTCTCAAAATAAACCATGTTGTATTTGTTTTACTATACCTCATAAATATTATACTAAAATTTGATATTAACACATCAAAAAATCACAAAAAAATGTCCATTCTTCTCGATCACCGTATGAATTTCCAACTGAGAAGTGATGTATGATTAGTTTCTCAATTTATCCCTGCGTGGGCTTTAAGCGCACTTGAAGGAAGTAGGCATAATGCTGTCATGCGCATCAGCTTTAACTGACCGATTGTATTTCGTGGTTGCCTAATAAATATTTATGAGGTATAGTAAAATATCATTCCTGTATAGCAATATAAAAATGATTGTAAAGGTGAAAACATACTATTTTGAGCTATCAAACATCTGGTGCAACAAGTCTCTGTTATTACATTAATTCCAATGCATTTTCTGATCAATAACGGATAATTGGTGTTGAAAATCATCAAGCAAAGAAAATTTGGTAGAGTATTGATTTTTCATCACCAAGCATCCGTTACTAATAGAAAATACATTGTAACTATATATCAGAGTATAAGATGACAAAGACTTGATGCACCAAATGTTTGGTAGCCCATAAGAAGTATGTTTTGACCTTATCATATAGTTGCATGGTTGGTTGGAATTGAATAAAATGCATCCCATGATATTATTTGAATACAAAAATCTGTGACTTTGTTTTTCAAGTTTGAGGTTTGACCATAATCAGTTCGGTTCCTAGCTTACCTGATCAGACATTTCATGGAATTATTTTACTTATTCCATCGCTAATTGACTGTTATATTCTAAACTATATTAGAGAGATTGCGCAATTAATGTCAAGGTAAACATAAACGTAAATAATAAGGCTTTCAGTGATAGGCGACCAAGAAAATTTTAACTCTCCTTGTAGTGTAGGCAACAGATCATGTTTTATATGAACGTTTGTTTAAAAGTTCGAGTTTAGGAAAGTAATGGTGTCTATGTTTGTTACGAGACGTGGCACTTGGTTGACAAATTTCAAGTTTTTAGTTAAATCATTCTTGAATCTGCCCAGTTTTCTGAGTACTTGTTGACTGATTGTGGGGCTGAATATTTTTGAGCAAAAATGGTCAGAGTAAAATTAATGGAAATTGTATGAAATGCGCGCGTAGAGCTCAAAAATTTGCTAATTTCAGCTACAAAATTAATATACCTAAAAATTTGCGCAAAAACTTTTTTGACTATAAAAAATGACAAAAATCTTGAATTTCGTGTGAACTCGAGATTTTAAATTAAAATTTTCAATAGCGGGACGATAAGTTTACTCAAACTAAAAATGGGACAGTAATCTCGGGACAGTAATTTATTTAAATGAATAAAAATTAGAAAAATATAGACCGTATATTTTTGTCCCGCTATCGTTATAGCCCGGCATTATAGTGTCCCGCTATTTACTGCCTCGACCCACTTCGTAAACCGTCAGTTTCAAATATTAGGTATGTGCATGATTAGTAATTTACATATCTTGACATCGTTAAAAAGACCCTAATTCATGAATTTAGGCCTACTTTTTCCGTGGACATGCATGATATGCAGTGCCCCTTGGCCATTTGCTGGTATGAGCATTATTTAAAAGATATCATGTTAATTTCACGTTAAGAACTGTAGCGAACTTAAGATATCATACATTTGATATTACTGGCAGGCACTCGCATATTTGGCCGAAGGGAATGGGTCGCTTTTACGAGGAATCCATGGGTTCTGTTTATTACCAAAAAATCATTTAACATGAGCCAACCTTTCTTTAAATTAACCACACATTTTGCGATTTTTTGGGTGTTCGGGTAGCTAAAACCCTGGAAATCGGAAGTTGTAAAATAAGCCTATTTTTCATTTAAAAAAAACCCCTTAAAAATGTGTTCGGTTTGGGGGCAAAATCGCCCTTAAAGATGGGTAAGGTTTTTGAGGCTCCGGTATTTTATTTCATTTCAAATTATATTCTAGGTGTCAAGGGATTCAGATGTTCTGGACCTGAAATTGAATACAGTGAACCCGCAAGTTTTTCTTTTTTTTTAAAGATTCACCATTTTTGACCCAGAGAAGGAAACATTGCCAGTCACGCCCGATAGTCGGACCAATACATAGATAGACGCAGCATTTGTGACATTTCCAGTAATTTCGTCATTTCACTTAGGCCTTACAGCCTGCTCAGTCAATTTACGGAAGAAAAATGTTTTCAAAATCTGATCACCAAATCGTAAAAGCTGTATGGACTCAATTAAATAAGCACCGGTTGCTGATTCCTGGATAATGGACGAATGAATACTTTACTGGGCATGTGCAGTTCAATTAAAAAGATATATCCTAGCAACAAATCAGTGGAATAAATTTTATTCCATGGATTAACCCCTAAGTCAAAGGTCAAACAGACGAATAACTTTTAGTCCACAGTTTATTCCTAGAATAACTTTAGTCCATGGTTTAATCCATGGACTAGTTATTCCAGGTTTTGTGAAAGCCAACTTAGTCCACGACTGTGGACTAACCCTAATCCAGGAATAACTAATCCAGGAATAAAGTTATTCCTGGATTAACTTATTCTTCTTTTGTGAATACGGGCCATAGGCTATTTTACCATCAGAAGGCCCTTGGCACCAAGGGGAGGACACTCAGTACTCAAAGAGGCAATGGCGGCGGAAGGTAAAAATCTTAGGGGGGGACAGGGTTTTTTTTAGCAAAAATGGCCGGAGGAAAATTATGATTTTTTATAATTTGCGCGTAGCGCGCGCAAAAAAATCTGTCAAATCGGCTAATTTTCGCTAAAAATTACATAAAAAATATTGAAATTTGCGCAAAAATAGCCAATTTTTACTAAAAATTGACAAAATATCTGAAAATTTGCGCGTATCGCGTAATTTTTTTAAATATTTTTAACGTTCATATTATCAAAAACAAGAGAAAATTTGAATTTCCTTTCCTTTTCTTTCTTTCTTCTTTATTTTTTGAGGGGGTCCGTCCCCCCCTCGTGAAATTTAGGGGGGGACACGTCCCCCCCGGGTCCGCCGCCTATGCAAAGAGGTACTCCTAACTGGATACTCCCATGAAGTAGTCCCACCAATTTTTGTTTGAAATAGATTGACATTTCAATGCAACATACAAAACCTTTCACACATAGTCCTAATGTACCTGTTTGTATATATAGTGGGAGGCTTCAAATTCTGTTTCAATGGCTGAAATTTAATTCAAATATGCTATAGACAAATTTACAATTCAGTCATTGACTTTCAAATGAGGAATTAACAAGAAACTTGTCAAATATTATATGAATAACAATAGTTCATATTGCGGTGGTTTCTCAATAAATTCTTGATTCCATTTACTTAACTAATCAGTATTTCAAATATAATACGCTCTTCTGAGATGTGTCGACTTACTAAATATTTGATCCTATTTGAACATATAGACTTAAGTCTGGGTGTTTTTAATTTCATATGTAACATGTTTAAGGTGTCTAAACATAACTTTTTGAAATCATATTAAAACTATACAGGTGTGTATGTTAATCCTGTAACATTTCAAAGGGAAATTTGCAAATAACAAACTATAATTTTGATTTGATATAAATAAGTGAATACAAATGTATATTTATCACTGTTACATAAAAGGATCCACCATAATACACTTAACACTAAATAACTAAATGAGAAAGCTTCTATTGAAAGGTGTTTTTTTTTAATGAACCCAATGATTATGAAGATTCTCTCTCAGTGAAGTCAATCACACAATTGTTAATAGTATTTTGCATTACAAATCAAGGTTTCCAAGTATACAAGGAGTCTTGTCCTGCCTATACTAATCTGTTATGTTTCTTTTTTTTAAACTTTTGTATCTCAACTATCTGTTAGAAAATTAGTTATCTGTTAATTATCATAAAAACGATACATTTTTGATCAGTCATCTGAATTAAACAGACCTGAAAATTGGTCTAAGAGTGTATTATTATGTCCACTGAACTTTCAGTGGCCCATATCCCACAACACATATTTTTAACACCATATAATTGGAGATCATAAAAAAGTGCTGATATATCAGTATCAAGATAAGTATTTTCTTTTTAATGTCATAGAAAATTTTCCATTTTCCTTTCCTTTCAAGAGTAATTCTATACAGGAAAAACTACAGACTTTGAAAGGTTTTATGAACAACAAGAAACATTTACAAAGTTACAAAAATAAGAAAAATTAATAGAGTAATAATCATAATGTCATAAAAAATTAAACTTTTGAACTTCATTTATCTACAAACAATTATACGTAATACACAATAACAACAGGACCTGACATTTTCTGTTGGTTAATTCATTTCAACCCAAAATACTAAATATATACAAAGTGTACTGTATGCTGGAAACAATCACAATTAAAAGAAATATGTAAATGAAAGAAAGAAACACAACAACTCTTACTAATAGAATCTTCACAATGAACACCAACGAATCCCTGGGTGCAGCTACACAAATAGGAATCTCCTTCGAGTGCAGTGAAACATGTTCCAGAATTCATGCATGGAGTGGATAGACATGGATCCACAGCTGTGATGGTGGGAGAAAATAGGAAAGATGTAGAAGATGTTCTAGGTCAAACAATAATTTATTGGACAATTTAAATAAAAATCCAGAGTTCAGGGCCCCATTATTTTTTAAAAGCAACCCTACCCTGGATTTTTGTTTACATTGTCCAAGAAATGTTTATTTTGCCTATGGATGAGAAAATTAGTTATAAATATGGACAAAATCATTGATGGGCATTGGGAACTATGAAAAAGTGGAATGTACGCTTGACAACACTAACTGACTCAAGGGAAAGTAGGGTACACTGAAATAAGGATGAAATAAGGTGAAAAGAAAAAAATGTAATCACTCTCTCTTTCTACAAGTCTACACATAGAGGCTGTACCACACACACACAAACACCCCTACACCCCAACCCAACACACCTACATAGCCAATGTACTACTTCAAACATTGTTAAAGTCTCTTTCCTTACACAGATGCTGTATCGCACATTCATGCTTACCACACATACCGTATACACTCCCCATTCTTCATTAAATTAGTACAAAAAACAGAAATAGCAGTACTGCTCCCCTTGTAGCTGTACTGATGCTCTGAAGTATCCTGGGTGGTACCTCAAGAGTATCAGTGTGGATACTTAGTAGCACAGAGCATCAGGGGCAGTCTACTTCAAAGGAGAAGTGGTGCTATCTATAATTAGTGTTTACCCACTATGGAACTCATATATTTGAAATTATCATCAATATAACAAATTTGTAATCAAGTTTCATAATATCAACAAAAACATAAAATGACATACCTAAACGTATGATCACAATTACCCTAAATCCCTTATAAATCGTTATGACCATCTACAAATTCTAAACAACCTTCTGACAATTTGGAACCTTTTTATATGAACTTCTAACAGGCTCCAGATGCACTTATGCAAGCAGTCACCATTGGTAGTTTATACAAAATGGTCAAATTGTCATGCGAGTGCAAGAAAGCTATATCTACAATAGCTGCCATTTTTTCATTGATACAACTTTCTTGGTTTGTAGCTGATTGTAACGTAAAGGTAATTGTGATTAAGGCATTAATTGCAACATGTTAGTAAATGGCAGCGTATTGACTTGAGCAAATTTTTCTTAGATCTAAATGGCTGCAAAATGGTCATGATCAGATACTGTGGGTAATTTTCAAATAGCACAGTAAAAAGGTTAATATTAATGCAATTCACCAGAATAAAGCCAATGCAAACAAAATCTGGCAACAATATGATTGCAATTTATGATGTTGGTACAATAAATTTTCAAAAAAAAAGTTGATTAAAAAGCAGGTATGACTTCAGCAGTGATTGATTAAGCCATACTCTGGCAACAGAATGATATTTGACTGAAAATGTGGCTGATGAGCCAGTCAAGCGTTGTTCTTTGCTTACGCACAATTTGGCGGAAAAATGTAAGATGCGCATTGCGTTGTAGTCAAGTAATAGTAACGCGTGACAGAACGCACCATGGAGTCACTACGCACTCGCGCAGCATGTCTAGGCATGGCGTAATACCCTAACTTAGCCAAATTTTTAGGGTGCAAATACATCTGTTTCCTGTCTGTAATTTCTTTAATCTATGGATTAAGCATTTAACAATCAAACTTTTCAGAACAATTTAGAGATAAATTAATACAATAAAGCTTAAAGATGGCAAATCCTAAACACAACATCATGATGTTAATGCATACAAGAGCAGTACAGTAATTCAAAAAAGCAATGCATGATTTCCTCACCAAATGATTAAAACAGGTAGAATTACTTGGTAATCTTAGACAAAATATCACAATGTTAGTACAAAAAAGCAGTATGATTAAAATTAAAAACATAAATTCAGCAATTAATGATTAAATCATGCTTTGAAAGGCTATTCAAAATTTAAATCATTCAATCATGTAACTTGTAAGAATAATTCACAAAACAATCTGATTACTTGATCATCATTTAAAGCTGGTTATGTTTTCTAACTCATTAATTTGATGTTAAATGAAAGCTGGCAAACCTATGGCAAAAAATGTTATGTCAGTACAAAAAGCAGCAAACTGATTACAAAGCAGCGGATGATTAAAGCAGCAAGAACTTCATCAAACACCAGTCACAAAAAGGCAATGCATGGTTCCAGCAGGAAATGATTAAAGTAGCTAGCCAAGAGTTCCATCAAATAGACAATATCTCACAATCACTAGCAGTATCAATTCCCTTATCAGGCAATTCACTAATACATTATTTTTATCACTATATAACGATTAACACTTGGCATTCCAAAAAATTATTTGACATTAGTACAAGAAAAGCAATAAGGTTATGATGCAAGGCATAATCTCAGCAGCCTATGATTTAAGCATGTTAAGAAAGCCATTCAAAATTATGCAACCTGACAATTCACTGAAACATCATTTTGATTGCTAGATCATGGTCCAAAGCTGGTAAACTAAACAAAAATGTTAGTATAAAAAACAGCATAATGATTAAAAAGCAACGCATTATTTGCAGCAGCATATGGTTAGGGCATAAATGTCATCAAAAACTTACATCATAAGAACAATTCACTAATAAAGCATCTTTATCACCAGATAACTGCTCAAATTTGATAATCCTATGACAAACTATGTTGATATTAGTACAAAAAAGCAGCACAATGATAAGCAAAAACAATTCACAGATAAAGCATTTTTATCACCAGATAATTGCTCTAATCTGATAATCCTATGACAAACTATGTTGATATTAGTACAAATGCAGCAATGATAAGCAAAAACAATTCACAGATAAAGCATTTTTATCACCAGATAATTGCTCAAATTTGGAAATCCTATGACAAAATATGTTTATATTAGTACAAAAAGCAGCACAATGATAAGCAAAAACAATTCACAGATAAAGCATTTTTATCACCAGATAATTGCTCAAATTTGGTAATCCTATGACAAAATATGTTGATATTAGTACAAAAAGCAGCACAATGATATGCAAAAACAATTCACAGATAAAGCATTTTTATCGCCAGATAATTGCTCAAATTTGGTAAACCCATGACAAAATATGTTGATATTAGTACAAACAGCAGCACAATGATAAGCAAAAACAATTCACAGATAAAGCATTTTTATCGCCAGATAATTGCTCAAAGCTGGTAATCCTATGACAAAATATGTTGATATTAGTACAAAAAGCAGCATGTTGATTGTAGAAAGCAGCAAATGATTAAAGCAACCTTAACTCCATCAAACAGATAATCTTACAATCACAATTGGTGTCCGTTCTGCCATCAGGACATTCACAGATATGCGAGTCCATCCCACCTGCAAAACACATGCCTGGGCCACAAGGACTGGAATCACATGCAGTAGAAGCTTTAGGAAATAAAACAAGACATGGTTTAGTCAAAATCACAAAATATTCAATGATTACTGTATATAACAATTAAAGCTTACATTTATGCTATTATAATTTTGCTTTACATGACATAAATCATTTTTTATTTTTTGTTCAACTTTCATGTGGATATCTCTATACCTTACGTCTGATATGATACAGAAAACATATAGGATCTCTTTGACCATCAGATTCAATATGTAAAGCAACATATTCATGATACCCTTGATTTGTAGCCCAAAGTGATCATGTCATAAAATTCTGTTTCTACATCTGTTATTTATATTGATATTGTGAGTCCATACAACACTTGTTCATTATTTCTGATAACAAATATACTTGATTTTGTTCTCTGTAGACTGACACACATAATACATGAGATATAAAATCATTCGTTTGCAGTCTCTTCTGCACCTGTAATCTTTAGAATATGATAATTGATATGGACTGAAATTCCTCTATCCATTGTCATCCAAAAAACTTAAACTATACAAAGTTATCATTTTAAGCTTACTAAATCTCTGACAGTTGTTCCCTTTAAACTCTGGTGCACATATGCACCCATATGTAGTTACAGATGCCCTACCCCACCCTAAAACAAAGTCATCATCTTACGCTTACTAGATCTCTGACAGTTGTTCCCTGTGATCCCTGGTGCACATATGCACCCATATTATCCTATCCCAAAACAAAATCATCATCTTAAGCTTACTAGATCTCTGACAGTTTTTCCCTATACCCTGGTGTACATATCCACCCATACATAGTTACAGTTGCCCTACCCCACCCTAAAACAAAGTCATCGTCTTAAGCTTACTAGATCTCTGACAGTTGTTCCCTGTGAACCCTGGTGCACATATGCACCCATATGTACTTGCAGTTTGCAGATAACATGTAGCACCATTCACACAGGGAGATGGCATACACGGCTGGATAGATGGAGCTGTCAGAAAATGGGTGAAGTTCATATATTAGAACAAAATAAATGACAAAGTTTTGCCCTAAAATTGACCAAATCAAATCATTATGCTTAACTATAAAATGCTTTAAGGGAGGTGGGAGCCTCGCAAAGTTATTAGTTGTCAAAATTGAGATTTTTACACATTTCTATTATTTGATATCTTCTCTTTCTGTTGACAAACTAAGAATTTATAAATTTTCACCATAAATACACCTTATTTCAGATTTTCGAAGCATATGTCACTGCTAAAATGACAAAAATTTACAAACTTAGTTTTCCCGGCAAAACGTCGCATTGTTTACTGCGTACTCCGGGTGCGTACTATAACACCAGTGTCACGCGGACGGACGCACGCCGCATTGTTTGGGCAGGGCTACAAGCAAAAGTCGCGGGTTTTATGTCGATATACGGCACGATCAGAGTTGAGCAAGGCTCATAGATTTAAATCTATGGCAAGGCTCTATGTAGCGCTGTCTCGTCTGTCCATAAACGGAAATTGAGCAAAATCATCAGAAAAAGAAAAACATAGCATCTAGCATCTGTAATGTCTGAGTAAGTTGCTGTTTGTATGCGGGAATCCCTATAAGAGCATAAATGTTCAGCTCTTTGCATCTGTGTATGAAAACTTTTCGATCGTATCTTAGGCCTACTTCGTATGCCCGGTTCGTAAGTTCGATCTTCAAGTTAAAAATATCTGCAGTTTACTGCAGATATATGGCAGTTAGTATGTCTAATCAGCCATTGTGCTCGACATGTACACACTTGTATCGGCCTCTTAACCAACCGGGCTTTTTAATATAGAACTTAATATCCCATCAATGTGAACAAAATCCGGGACAAATTCAGACAAAAATGACGGATCACCATGATCACGATGATACTAGTATATTGCGACTATTATATCAACAACTTTACGCTTTGTTGTCCATCCCCAAATCAAATTGGCATGCAGGGATCGTCTTGAAAATTCAATCAGAGAAAATATTTTCCCCGTCGGAATTTCTACAGCGATCTGAAGGCAAAAACAAAAAACAAGTTTGTTTCCCGTGCACCGCGCGCATTTCGTCTTGGCGTCATTATATGCGCATTTAATTTTTTTATTTGAAATTTTAGTAAACGAAAATCAAAATAGCCAATTTAATAAAAAGAACGGGGAAAATTGTAAGTTTACTAAAGTCTAAAGAAGTGTTTTCTTTTCAACAAAAACTTGAAACTGGACAGGTTTCTTACTGAAAAAATCATCACCCATGCGGATTTTCGATCAAAATTTGCCTTAGCACCAGCGTCCGAAATTCTGGTTGTCCGGTTGTCCGGGACGCGATTTTTTTTTTTCGTACATGACTTGAGCAAATTTTCAAAAAATTGATATTTTGGATTAAAACACGGAAAAAAGTGAATTCCACTCGATTTAAAGGATTTTTGCAAATTTCAACTGAATTTTGCTTTATCATTGCCCAAGTCATGTACGAAAAAAAAAAATGCGTCCGGGACAACCAAATCTAGCGCCGGACAACTTAAATTACTGATGCGGTTGTCCGGCGGACAACCATAATTTTCCAAAGTCAAA
>JXSR01S036825.1:9392-23374 GCA_000969725.1 Ophiothrix spiculata | reverse complement strand
CAGTGGTAGAGTAGGTATTTCACTGCATTTTAGAAGACATAAGAACATTAATATAATACAACCAATACCTAGTCAATTTTAGTTAACATATGCCAATCCAAAATGCAATTCACCACTGCAAATAAAGCTACCTAAACCTGGGTTAAAAAGCTTGTTTCCTTGAGCTACGCTGATTGAGATGAGCATTTTGAAAAAGTAGTCCCTTTCATGCAAATCAAATCAAAATAATCTTAAGCTTACTTATATTTTCACAATTGATGCCTGTATGTGTACTTGGACACTGACATTGATATCCAGAGCCAGATGCCTGACAAATACCACTATTTAGACATGGGTTTGGAGAACATGCATTAATGAGTTCAGCTGAAATTAAAATTAAGACATTAAATTGAAATATATTGCTATAAAATTCAATTTCTTCATTTTTAAAATTGTCAACATACATTGCCATTTATTGTTCTGGTGATGCAACACAGCATATGTAAAAATGAATGAGTAATTGTGATGAAACAACATAAAGAGAAATTTAATCTCCCAAGATTGTATACCATATTCTTTTAATTACATGATGATATTAATATCATTGATCAGACATTAATTAACCATTGTATGTTCACATTACATTTGACAAAGGTTGAACAATCGTTACCATTTCAAGATAACCCACCATGTGGTAGATAATGTCCTGCTACATCTACAGCCCTTGATGTGCATATTCGAAAATAAATAAAAGGTTCATAATATTTACTCAATTTTTTGATTAATTACAATTGGTTTCAGTGTTCCTGCTAAGGCTTGTATGGCACGCAAATAGCACAGGAGAAAATTGGAAAAGTGTACTTCAGGTCCCATCAAAAACTTGAACCTAACCATAACCCGACCCTAACTCACTAAACCATGACCCAACCTTACCTCACTAACCATGACCAGACCCTAGCCCTAAAAATACCCCAACCCTAAACCTTAACCCTAAAAATGGATGGGACCTAAGTATACTTGATCCAAAAATTGGCACGACAGGTTTTTGAAAATGTGTTTTAAAGAGGCTTATTTAAAACTAATTTTTAGCATCAGCTAGGGATTGGGTTCAAGCACATCTTCCAAAATTGTCAAATTGCTTGATTAGTGAAACCTTAAAAACCTTAGAGGGAACACTGATTTGATTCAATAACAAGAAACATTTTTTCTTAATTTCATCAGATAAATTCTACAACCAAGTTGAATTGTAGACTGTAAATCAATTTTAGTTTGCTTTAAACATCAAGATGTCAATTAATGTTCAAATTGAATAAAAAATAATTTTCAGGCTGTAATATTTCAAATCAAGTTTGTTAAAACTAACAGGTAAAAATCTTACAATTTTGACAGTGATTGCCATTAAAGCCATTAGAACATAAACAGAAAAAATCAAAACCACTGCCTTCAAAACAAGTAGCACCATTAGAGCAGGGAGACGATGCGCATGCGGACACTGAAACACAAATGGATATATAAAACAAACAATGAGTTTAGTACATGGTAATAGCCTAACATAACTTACAAAGGTTTGCAGTTACATATGGAATCTGTTATTACGGACTGATACTGAACATAATATAGCCAAAGTTAACAAACTATATTTAAGTAATCTCATTTTGTTGATATATATAATACAGATATCAATGGTGTAATATTAACCAAGAAATATTCAATAATAACATTTGCAGGAATCATGGTGGATAAAGCCGAGCATCTGCACACTTTAAAAGAAAATTAGATATTTTACATCAGTGCACTTTGACAGAGAGCTATTACATCCGAAAAAATTGTCTCGACTTGCATATGTTGGGCCCTATTATGCTCCACAATGGCATGGTATTTACAGATACGCTCATGTCTATAGCATGGTGAATGGGAGAAATAACAGTTGAAAGAAACAGTCCTACAAAGGTTTCCGTTGTCAACAATTGGACTGACGCAAACAGACATCCGCATTGCTTTGTGCCTCTTTTAATTCTTAAAGTAACCTACACGCAATTCTAAAAAGCACATTTATTTTTAAATTAACTATTCGATAATGAGCATACTTTTGTAACAACCTCCTGATGTCAATATAGCAGCAGAATTGTATCGCCGACTGAAGTCAATTTTGATAAATAATACCAAATGGTGAACTACCATCAGATTTCAAGAATACTATACCTCTCCACAATTTAGATATTAAATTCAGCTTCAGCACAGCACATTTTGAGACATTCCCTAACTATATGTGGCCAAATTTTAGTGTCATTCTAGGTCCTAACAACTATGAGCACCAAACCTCTAACACTCAATGTTCAACCGGGGTGACCATATACATTTCCCATTTGTGATATATATGGATTTACGACTAATTTCTTCATTTTTTTCTGTAAGATTTTGTCAGATTCAGCACTGTTAGTGCTATCGGAATTTAAAAAAACATAACTTTCGTGTCAGAGGGACTCAAAAGAACTATGAACTTTTCTTTCATACTGAATCAAGCAACACTCTATTAATGTAGAGCACTTGGCTGCCAATAAAAATGATTTCAATCATTTATGTATCTATTTTTGTCCAATGACTCATGCAACATTCTGTCTTTTCATTGCATGGGAATAATACCTATTGTTAATTTCTGTCCCAAGTTAATCAAATGGAAAGTTTGAAAAAAAGTTTGAAATGATTCTTACACAATTGACAATTAACTCCGGCAAAACCTTCTGGGCATTGACAAAAGTAACTGCTAGCACCACCGTTGCCACGGTAACATGCTCCACCATTTTGACATGGAAGTGAATTACATGCTTCGACTGAAATCAAAACAATTTAAGATAAAAGTTAACTGTGATGACCCTTAGTTCCGACAGAGTCTGCCTGAGATAATGACTTTAATTAGTTTATTACAAGGAGTTAATTTTATACTATTGGTTTATCAGTTATTTATAATTTTTCAAAAAAAGTGATTTTTGTTGCACTATTATGCTGTTGACTTTAAACCAACTCAACTCTGTTAATATTTCCCATCCTTATGCCTTTTTGAGGTATGGCTGACATTGCACACTCGACTAAACATCTTTTGTGTTTCCCGGGTTTTACCCAAACCAAAGTATGCCCTCTCCTATTGTTATCTTAATTTTACCCATTTGGAATAGGGTCCTCTCCTTTTGTGACAGCCATTCTTCTAAAAGGCTTATTGAATCTTTCTCAATCAATTTTTGAAAACCCAAGACATTCCTGTCTTTGTTTTTAAAAAAATCTTTCCGAAAGTTTTACTAAAATAGTATCAGGAAAATGTAAGAGCTTTTAAAAGTTCACCACATATTATAAGCTAAGCTAGTAACATAATTATATGCACAATTAGAGTTTCTGTTAAGAACAGAGAGAAACTCAATATACCAAACGTTAATGCAGGCTTACTTTGAAAGCATTTTTCTTTTTTTTTTTAATTTTTAAACCAAGCCTTTCTAGATCTTACATGGACTTTCACAGTGCAATCCTGTATATCCACTGGTACATTGACAAACATAGTCGCCATTATCTCCAGGAGAACAAATTCCTTCATTAAGACATGGAGATGAAAGACAGGAGTCCACTGCAAGCAAAATTAATGGTTGTGGGATAGAGACATTTTGACAGGTTAATACAAACTTTAAAAATATGATATTTAAAATTTTTAAGCATCTCTTCTTTTTTTTTTGAATTAATTATAAATTTACATTAAAATTATAGTAGCAACTTTAAGTGTATAATAAGGTCTCTGTAAACACAACATATTTGATAAACAATACTCCTTTCCATTTTTTGTACAACCTGTATGGCTCTGAGTCTTGTTAAGGCAAGTAACGAAAACCGAATGATGATGATTTTCATTATTTTCATTTTGAGTTCATTTAGTTTCCTTCTAACATGGCTTTTAATCGATGCTGTTAATTAAAAAAAAATTATCTCTATAAGAAATTGTTTTGCTATCTTTAAAAAAAAAAACATGTCTAATCTTACATGAACTTTCACAATTCATTCCTGTAAACCCATTGGTACATGCACAGACATGGTTATTGCTATTGCCATTGAAACACCAGCCGTCATTGAGACAAGGAGAGGAGAGACAGGGGTCAACTGCAAAGGAATCATGGGAAGACAAAGGGTCAAATTTGAATATTAATCTTTAAAAATCCAAATAGGCTGCAAATTTTGTAAAACATTTCAAAAGTAATTTACAGAAGAATGGATGTAGTGTTTTGTTTTGTAAACATCAATGTAGCATCTGGGTGTTCCGGCAGAATGAGCTGAAAGTTGCGAATGAAGATTTTGAAAAAATTGGCCACTAAAGTAAAAAAGTCAATTTTCATTTTTCAACATAAAATGCATTCATGCATAAGCCTCTAACTGTACCTCGTGATCTGATGGTCAATTATACATGGAAGTACAATTATTCACAGTTAATTGATCACATTTTGTTTTATACACTGTAATAAACAGCAACTTTAAAATCAATTTGTGGCTAATTTCTGTTATCAAATATTCAGTGGAATGCTTTGGATTTTGATATCTAAATGGGAAATAAAGAAAAAAAGTATAACATATTATGTATCATTTGAAAGCTCAGATTATAGAAGATTGGTATATGATAAACGGAAAATTTAAAATTTGTGACATTCCACTCATTTCGCTTGAGCACCTCTCAAATGTACAACATTTGTTTTTACTTTCTGTTAAAGCTGTTGAGAGTAAGCTATTGTATATCTTGTAAAACTAAAGCTAAGTTACTACTCCAAATTTCGTGCTGATGTCTTCAGACGATTGATTGTATGGTGAATTTATGACATGAGCAGAACAATGTAGACCATACAAAATGAGAAGATAACAACCAAAAATGCAATATTTTGTAAAAAAATACAAATTTGTAGACTGAATTGCATTTTGATTCATTGATGAATGAAATCCCTTAACTTTACAATATCCTAAGAAAATTACAGTAAAGCAAAATCATCTTACATGTAGTTTCACAATGTACACCAGTAAACCCATTAGAGCACAAACATGTATAGTCATTATTATTGCCACGGAAACAGATACCATTATTACGACATGGAGCTGAAAGACAGGGGTCCACTGAAACAAGAAATCATGGAATAAAAATGTCTGATATTTTATGTTAATACAATTGTTAAGCTTACTTTATCATAAAATACAACTATTAGTAATATTCAAACACCAATTTGCAACTCAAAAACATCTCCATCATCTTTAAAAGTCATTTAAAGTATCTTCTAAAAAAACCTTTCATACTTCTATTCCCAATTCACATCAAAATAGACCATTCTACTAATCTGTTGAGTAGATTACTATACTCAAAACATTTGAGCAAAGCAGGGAGTTCACTGTTTACTTTAAAAAAAATAATATCAGGAAAAACATATGATCATCCTGAACACAGTCCTCTCCTGCCTCGCATGCAACAAGTTCAGCTTAAAGAAAATTCAAGCAAGTTGATGAATGAAAGCTACCCCAATTTAACCTTCATTTTTTTTTTAATTTTGTTAAGTTGAAGATATAACCAATGATTTGAAGAAAAAGAAACTGACACTGAATAACATTTTGGTTCACCCTAAAGAAATCAAATTTTGATGTGAGGAAACAAAAACAAATCTGAGCTAATTGTTTCAAAATACTTTTACACAATTCAGGTGCGTAGCCAGGATTGCGTACCCCTGTGATGCGAAATAAATCCCAGTCCAAAACAGCGACAGGTCCAGGGTCCGCTAGGGGCACCTGCCTATATCAGATGGGTCGGCAAGTGTATTATTAGCAGTAATTAGGACTACTGCATCCTTTTTTCATTTTTTCCCATTGTTTTTATTTCTCCTTTCTTTATCCCATTTTTTTTTTGTAGACCCCCGGGTTGAGCTCGCCCCTTCCGCACCCCCTGGCTACGCCACTGCAATTATCTTATAAACCTAAATTTGAGTTATATGAGTAGTAATTCATCATATATATTAAAAGGATGGATTGACATGGAAGTTGAGTTTCTTACATTCTTGGTCTACCCTCTGGAATTCACAGTTAGTTCCAAAGAAACCAAATAGACATGTACATTGATATGTCCCTTCGGCTACTTGAGCACATGTGCCTCCGTTAATACAAGGTGCAGTCACACATAGATTAGCTGAAAACAAGGTGACATGGGTTACAGATAAACAAATACAGTACACAATGGGATTATTGACATGGGAACACAGATCCAGATCAATATGATCTCTTTGAATCTAGACCATGACTTCCTGCATAGATTCAAACAAAGCGATCTATGGAGATCTGGATCTCACAGATGCACACTGATCTGGATTTGTGATATGTGTAAATAGCCACAATACAAATAAATTACATGTAGTAAGCTTTAGGCATAAACTTAATGGGTAAATTGTAATTCATGGCTTAAGAATAAACCTCAATTTTCAGGCAAGAAAATATGTTAATACAACTCACAGATCCTGAGAGTGTACCTTTCCTATGTTCTTGGTTTTCTCAATACAATATTATAATTCATATCTATGTTGTTTTAATATAGATTGACATTCTATAAACTCACTAAATTTAGCAATACAGTCGCATGCAGTATGCCACTTGCACTCTCTCCACACTCACACAAATACAGGAAAACAAGAACGCCTTCACATATTTACATATCAAGACTTAGTGGACTGAGGTGAAAGGAAAATGACAAATCATGACCAAAATTAATAAAAGATGTGTTCCACTTCAAACTATTTCCATGAAATCTGACCCCAGGAAACTGACACCATACCAACTTGCATACAGATAAAGAAGTTAAAATAGTGGAGTAGGTTTAAACTTTGGTAACTGTCTAACAAACAGTTTAGGCCTAATGGTAAAATCAGAACAAATCACTCTAATACAGATGATCTTACTAGCTATTTCACATGTAGTTCCAGAGAACCCAGTAGGACATTGACATATGAACAACACTGGTCCATTTTGAAAACATGTACCACCATTTAAACATGGTTCTAATGAACACGGTAATATCGTTAGAGCTGTAAGAAAAACAAATGTGAGAAAAAGAAAAGATGCAGAGAGTGTTATGATTAACAGAAATGCTGGTTTTCAGAGTTATCATGGTTGTGATGATTGGTCAAATTTTTGCTTGTACACTCCCGGTCAAAAGTGTTTGCACATGTTTAAATACAGGCAAAAACGTAATTATTATATCAAATGACCAAGACCCTGAAACAATTCATGTTTTTTACAGGTTCCTAATGTTTCCTCTGATATTCGATCTTCCATAGCCATAAAAATGGCAGATTTCCAACAAATGTGCAGTTATGTATTTAAACTCCGTTTTTTATGTGCAGAAGAAAGTATACAATATGTTTAGCACGCCATATTTTCAAATGTTGTAAATGCAATTCACATTGAGTTTTTCAGAGCTATGTATGTAAAATATAAACCAAAAAAAAGTATGGCGCAAATGATGAAGGGTTCTTGAGATATGGCTGGTTAAAGGTTTTGTGTGCAAACACTTTTGACCAGGAGTGTATGATCTAAACCTTGTCATAGTAAGAACATTTTTATCAGGCATGATAAGCCGGTAAATCGACACCTTTTTGTTTTGGTCACAAATAATGGCACATCAAAAATAAGTGAAATAAATTAATAAAAACCAAGTGCATAAATTGCGTAAATAAGCTCTGTTGTAGCACAGCTTCAATACAACAATGATGCTTACCGTAGCTACGTGAATCAAGAAACATGACACTCTGAAACCAGCTAAAGTGAAAACATGTAAACAGTCCATTAAATGTGCAAAAGATGTGAAAACGTGTAGTTGTGAACATGATTACGAATATCAGAGACATGCATGGAGCTGTGAAGTATTCAAGTAGTAATAATGTGCGACAACTTAAATTAAACTCATACATAAACTTTATCAAAACATGTTTACCAACTACCGGTAATCATTCTTGCCATTTGACTTCTAGTTTTAAGTAAATAACTGTGTGGTCCATATTAGGTAACAATGACTTCTGATAATGACCTGTGGGTACTCAGTGCTCGCGATAATAGCAAGTATAACGCAACAATATGTGTACGCAATGATGGCAATGATACCGCAAAGGTTTCGTTTGACTAAACACAATGCGAAAGCAGTGCCTTGACTAATCAATATTTTAAGCAGATGGCAAAATAAAAAATTAATGAAAGTATGATTTTCACCCATTCTTTGGTCAAAAGAAGTAAAAATTTCAAAGAAAACTAAGGTAATTATCTTAGCACCATCTTTTAATTTTGTCATTGTTTCAAATCGTTGGTGTTTGTTTTATGTCTCTGTACTTTTCTTCAGGAGCCATGCTCCCTCAAAAAAGTACCTCGGCCCAAAACAAACACCTCTGATTTTAAACAATGACCTCAAAAAAAGATGGTGCACAGTTATTATTGTTTAATTCAACATAACTGATTATATTATCATATTTTGACAAATTACTACAGTGCATAGTTTGTTTGTGATGTAGTTAAACATACAAAGTGCGCGCATGAATAAAACATGATACTAGCAGATTTTGGCACACAATTAATGAAATCTAAACATGAACATTGTGACCAACAAGTCAGACATACATACATGCGGTTTGACACAGATCTCCCGTAAAGCCTTCAACACAGGTACAAGAAAATCCATTGGATTCACTGTTACATGTAGCACCATTACGACACGGAGAAGACGAACACACATCTGGTGGTTGTGTAGCTGTAAGACGGACAGAAAGGTGGGAAAATGGAAAGAGAAGAAAGGAGTGGATGGTGAGATATGATAAAGTGATGAAGTGTTGAAATCTTAAGGATGTGATTCAAGAATTCTGTAATAGTTGGAATTCAGTGCCAACAAAAAAGAGGATACTTTTATACAGGGACAAAAGGTTAAAGGAATTCCTCTGTTAGAAAAAGATAAGAAACTTATCCCTGATTGAAATATGAATCAACATTTGAAAAAAAATCCATTATCCAATTCTATGGAATTCTAAGAAAATCAGATTGAAAATGTTATGATTTCATAGTTGCATCAAATTTCTGTATTAAAGAGAGAATCAAATATATTTTTCTGAGCATTAATAACAAATCCTTCAGAATAAGCTAAATTCTCTTTTGAGGTGTATAATAATTTCGTCAAGTTTAACATCTATTAAAAAGTACTAAAATACTCTCAGAGGAGTTTCAAATTCTGTCATTTCAAATCACATTGTTTCGGAATTGAAGATTGATAATAAATTTAGAAAATTTAAAGATATTTTTAGGGGTAGTGGATTATGATTACCATTTTGGATGAAGAAAGAAACATTTCAAAACATAACACAAACAGTAGAAATATGATTTGTTTGAAATGATTGTTGCATATGCAACAAGATTTACACAAATTAAAAGGCTTAAGGTTCATATGCACAAAAGAGGTTAGATTAGACCTGGTTTAGAGTTAACACGGTCTCTATGTGTCATATTTTCTCTTAATAATTAAGCTTTTTACAAAATTTTATATATTCAACTGCAAATATTAATAATACTATAAAATTTGAGCTTTTTTGGTTTAAGAAAATGTGTTTTGACAGTTATACAAAATTTCATTTAAACCCTGCCTTCTCAAATAGCGGCCCGCGGGCCATATCTGGCTTGCCAACTACTTTAATTTGGCCCTTTGATTGTCTCGGGGATCAAGAGGTGTGTAAGAAAAGCCAGGGCTTTGAAATCCGTGGTAACGCGGCCGTGCCGTTCCCAGAAAAAAGGTTGAAGTCCCAGAAAAAAATTGGTAAGCTTAATAATATAAAGTCCAATAATAAATCACGAGAATTTCTGACAAAAGATGATTTTTCTGGCAATATTGAATGATGAAAAACAAATAAATGAGCCAAATTTTGGAGTATTGTCAAATTACTGTCAAAAACAAGCGAGTTTTTAGAGTAATTGATGCATTTTTTCAGAAATCTCACAGAAAATTCTCATCAGCACAGTAAACGTTCCCAGAAAGGTTGATTTTTTTCTATACCCTGGGAAAAGCATTGAAAAAGGTCTTGATTTGGCCTTCCAAGATGTATTTTTGAACTGGCGTTTGTCCTTAATGGCCAGCCAAGAAATTTTATTGAGAACCTCTGATTTCAACCTTACATCTTAACCTCTTTTGTGCATATGGGCCCTATAGTGTGTGACATTGAAAACACTACAGTACTTGAATCTGTGTTATGGAACTAGCATCAAAGAACACTATAATATGTAAAGAAGAATATAAATTGAAATACAAACATATACAACTGACAATATTCAAGTAATAAAAAACAAAACATGTTTAACTTTTACAGTTCTAAGACGAAGGATATTTTAGAGTAACATTGCAAAATATGCATATTTTGTCATATTAAAAAGATTCTAGTTATAAAAACACAAAATGTAAAACATTATTATACCCAAGACCAAAAAGTCCAACAGTGATATTTTGTTGGTTTCAAATTATACAAGGAGTGAGGGTCAATTCATAGTCGGCCTCCAAACAAAATTATATCGCTATCAGACATTTTGTTGTGACATCAAACTATGGGTGGCCATAGGTGTTATTAGTTTTAGACACCATTCTTGATTCTATATGCCGTTTTGGGATACATATCAATTTTGGGTTTAGACACCATTATGGGTTTTACACATCCTTTTGGGTATTTAAGACACCCTTTTCATTATAACAGACACCCTTATCAATTTTTAGACACCTTTCTCTTGTTGAAAGACACATGGGCCTATGGCTGCCCATAGTTTGACATCACAACAAATTGTTTGATTGCAAACATTTCGTTTGGAGGCTGACTATGAATTGACCCGAATACAGTACATAAATACATGCATAATATCAAATATTAAAAACAAGGTATAGCACATCTGACAGTATATATGCGTGTGAATTTAATTTCAGCTTACAAATGTAAAACAAAAAATACTCATGCTTCATTGAACTCAATGATAATTAAAACATATTGACAATGTACAATTAGATGGAAATATTGATGAATGTCAATTTAATAATATGTGATGAAGGTATAAAGTAGGTCAAGTAATGATCGGAAAATGAAGAAATGTCAAGGAGTATTTTTAGTTGTCAAGGAGTATATTCAGTTGTCAAGGAGTATATTCAGTTGTTCAGGAGTATATTCAGTTGTTAAGGCGTGTTTTCTTGATGTTCATTCCGGTGTACATCACTCATTTTTCACGCTTCAGTTGAGCATCCGTAAGGTGCATAATATGAAATGCATATGTGTATTTTGTGTAGATGAAAGTTGCAACATGTTCATGCTGCTATAAAGCTGGTACCCAGCCCTCCGTGCAGCAGAGTTTAAATTCAAAAAACTGGGGGAAAATTGGGAGTCTGTGCTAAATGCTATAATGCACAAAAATAGAAGAAATTGAGAATATCTAAACAGAGAGAAGATCCAAATTAATCTGAAACACCATGATTCATGTTGCATCTAGATTGCATCTACATTTGTATATCTTCCAATGCAGTACTATGCACATATTGAGATCTGGATCTTAAATCTTAGATCTAGATCTGGGTGATACGGATTGATGTGGACCTGTGTTCTGCATAGATACCCCAATTAATTACCATTATCCTAATATTACATACACACAAATACAATTATAGCTTGTTCCCCAAAGAAAAGCACTACATTCTTTTAAGAAAACCTCAAAGATTTTGAATCAATTCAAGTTTTGTCTGAATTGAATAAAAAAAATCCACAAAAAGGCTGCTTCCAACACAATTTATAGCGCTAACAAGACTAAGCTTCCAGGTAAAAATCAACAGATGGAATTAATTGAAGTCCAAATCCAGTCAAATCTGTTTCAAATAGTACATTTTACCCCCAAGTCAACAAAACAAATAAATTGTTTACCCTGTGTACACAAGGGTGTGGTGTAGTATTCTAACAAACGACCTTGCGTGTGTGTACTAATGACATCTATTTAAATTAAACAAAACAAAATTATCATATGGACAACAACATGTGTTTATAACAGCATATTTCAATAACCAAAAATAGTATTGCTTTTATAAATTCATGCAATTAAAGAGTCGGTGTGTTTAATTTATGATATTTCCTAGGGTTCACATTCATTTTAATAAGAGAATAATTCTGAGTTCTGAATTGTTATCAAATTTGTAATAGGAGTAAAAAGCCCATGTAAACAAAGCTGAATTCATTCTCATGCAACAGTTTAATACGCCTTCAAATATGGTTACCAATACTTATCAAAAGATTTTTTTTCCAAAATCATACATAAAAGTTTCCATAATGCTGCAACATTTCAGTGAAAACCTATTTAATATAGCTCAATTACCGGCACATTTGTCAACTATACTCAAAGCTGTTTTATAAAACTGTACACTTTTCTTAAGTACATGACACTTATGCTCTTCATCATGGATTTGATCTGCATTATTTAGATTATACTCAAATAGATAAGAATAGATAAGAATAGACTAGAATAGATAGAATATAATCCTAATGACAGCTAACTTGTAAACCATAAGATTATTGAAAATAACAACCATCTAATTATTAACTATTCACATTTTTTAAACCTTGCCAAAAGACCAACTTTCAAATTAACTCAAATTGGAGTGGCAAAGTTCTGTTGCGTTCGGTCACAACTTTGACCCAGGAACTTTGACTAAAGGTAATGAAATAATCAAACAAAAGCAACAGCAACAAAGCTGTTCATTAAGCACATATCCCGCCTGGTGGGGGTTTGTAAAGGATGAGTTACATTGACAACATACAAACTTGATGGAAATCCATGTTTAATGAAAAGCACAGGTTTAGTGCAATGGTGAAACAAATAAGCAAATTTCTCAAATTCAAACTGAATGCAATGATCAAATTCCCACTAAAAATCAGTGCAATGAATTAATCAAAACTTGTTCTTACTTTGTGTGGTCACTACTATATTAATGGTCAGTTCACATCAAAACCAAAAATTTGATATGGCTTAGGTAAAAACACTGTTACCACTATCAATGATCAAACCCACATCCACTAATATGATAACCATCCCTTTAAAAACAAAAACTTATGTAATGCTTAAGATTCATATCATAAAATCAGTGCAATAAAGCAATCCTCTAGGTTCATAACTGACGACATACACATTTAGAGTGCAATTAAAGAGCCTGACATTTTGACTTGATTACAAAGTATTAATCATAGGCGCAAGACTATGATCAAGATTTTAGCAATGTCTTATAAATTATAGGTGTAACATTTAGTCTAAGATTACGATTTTGCTGAAGTCTAAAATATCAGGCCTTTTAAATTATTACACTCTATTTACCACAGAATATTATGTGAATGAGCAGTTTCTAACAGCATGGGAACCCATCCAATGAAAGAAAATGATAAACTTCATATCACAGAAGAAAACTTGAAATCCATGTTATATTTGACAACATACAAACTTGATGGATTAACCCACATTCAATGAAATGATAAGCTTCGCAAAATTTCAAACACAAAACTTAGTGCAATGATCAAAATTCCGATCAAATTAGTGCAAAGGGGGGAGCAATCACAAACTTGCTCTAACTTCATATGGCCACTTGCTTAGGTTTGATGACAGCATAGGAACATGATTAGAACCCACATCCAAAATGAAATGACTATCTTGGAACACAGAACCCCAAATTAGTGAAATGGTCAAATTCTAATCAAATTAGTGCAATGGATCAATCACACAAAACTTGTTAGCATGCAAGCAAAACTCGCAATCCTTACTAGTAGTGCTGATTTCACAGACTGTTCCTGTGTATCCGTCTATGCAGAGGCAGATAAATTTAGCAAAGCCATCGGTATTGCCGGCAAGATTGAGGCAAGTGCCGCCTCTTAAGCAGGGGTTAGGGCTACAGAAATCTACAGCTACAGGAGGTAATAAAA
>JXSR01S036822.1:7631-18736 GCA_000969725.1 Ophiothrix spiculata | reverse complement strand
AAAATGTAATCAATAGAGTAATCATTATAGCTATACACAATGTAAAATGGTAGAAAAATGAATCCTTTCAATTGCATTGTATCAGCTTCCAAATAAACAATGCCTATCCCGGGAGTCACACGAATATAACGCTGTAAAGAGAATGTTTCCGGTTATAGATGACAAACGCGAGATTGATGTTTCAAAAAAAGATATAAAGCATGCTGTCCATAATGTTTATCGATTCTAAGCCAAATATCATAAGTCAAGATTTAGCCATACCAATATGGGGGAGATGTAACATGAAATGCTTTCTTTGTAATGCAATGTTGTTTTATTCCAGATGAGCAAAACATACTGCAAAACATTTGGTATTATTATTCAGGTAAATCTTCTTTAAAATGAAAAAAAAATAAAGTCAATTAAAAATAGTATTAAGTTATTTTCAGTTCAAAGCGTGAGCAGAGTAAGGGAAGCGCCATTGACTTATACACAAAATTGTAAAAATATTACTAATCTTTAAAATATTGTCTCGTCAAAACTTGCAGTCTTACAAGAATGATTTTCTGCACATTTCTAAATAATTTTATACTCTAAAATTTAAAAGAGTGAACGGTCACTCTTTCTTTGCGTGAATTTTGTTTCACTCGAAACACTCTTTTCGTGAGAAACCGAACGGGATTTCACTCGTTCAAATTTTAAAAAGCTCTGATTGCCTTGAAATTGACATTCAGGTAATTTAGAGCACCCTGAATAGCTTTAACTAGCATAACTTTTTCAAGTACATCTGGGTCACATATAATGCCACTTCCGGGCAAAGGTCAACAAATATTTATTTTGCCAAGTGCAAGATTATAGAAGTATTCTACCTTTATAGATAGATTGCTAACAAATAAACTGAAAATATATGTTAGTTACCTTTGACCCCCGAAAGGTCAAAGTTCATAGATCAAAGGTCAAATTTTCAAAAGAATCGGAAAACCTATATTCAAAACATTGTGGCGGTATACTTTGTTTCGATTCATAATTTGGGAAAATTAAGATCGCTTAACATCTTATTCAAATAAAGTTCGTTCAAGAACACATTCAACATAATAATGGAACAACAACCTTTATTTGAATACTCCTTTATTATAGCAGTCTCTTGCAATCTTTGTGATGGGTTTTAGTGTGCCATTACCTGTATCATTACGTGAACCATTACCCATTATGAGATAAGCAAGGCGGAAATATGGTTATTATTTTTCTTCTCGAAAGTGTTAAATATTTAGCAAGTAAATTTCGACGTGTAAATTCATCTCTTACACATGTAGTATTATAAACAACGTACGTTTTTAAGCCCATTACCCTATAAAAAGCTGTTTTGTACTTGTTTTCCCAATTTTAAAAGTTGTTGTTACAAAATAATATGTTGCTTTAAATACTTCTTGCATTTAACGTTACTCTTTAGCTAAATCATAAGCTGCTTGCAACCACGAAGACCATAATATAAATAACTCCCTTCGGGAATTGGAATCCCGTAGATATTGTTATTTTAATTATAGCTAATCTGACCATGCAAAAAGTGCATTTAAAGTATAGTACCAAGAAAACGTTAATGTCTATATAAAGTAAATTTGATATCAACGGTCAAACAATGTACTACTTTGTTTCAAATATGATATGAATTTTAAATTCAGTACCTGTTACAGTTGACTGTTCAAGAATTTCGGTTGTATTCATTGCTTTGGTTTCTTTTTCGTCAGACGGGGGGTAATGCATTCTTCCCGATTTATGCACATGTCTTTCTGAATTTTATCGGGTGAAATCCATTTTCGTAGATCAAAAATTAATTTCGTTCGATTTTAAAACTGACAAAGAAAAAAAAGAAAAACAAATCAATTGTTTCACATCTGTTTACCACAAATATATCTTACAGTTTTTTCATTTTTCTTGTCCTTCCCGATGTTCCACTTGCTTTCCCGATTTTACGCCAGATTTTTGTTTTGTCAGGGGGCAATAATATGCTGGCTACGCCACTAACACCAGTTGGTTTTGAAATTAATGTTGTCTTCATATGCATATTTATGGTACCAGTTTAATGTGTTGTTCAAAACAATTCTTACCCCGCTTAATTGTCTTGTTTTGTTTGTTCGTATACCGCACAATACCCTGATATAAGAATTATATCTTATGCCTCGTATCCCTTACATTCTCATGAGAGTAAAAGAAGAAACAAATTATCAGAGTCATGTATGATTAACTTGGTCAGAGTAAGTAGGCCTAATGGAATATTCATGCCTGCGTTACACTAGTATATCTTCTTTTTTTACATTGAAATATCCAAAATGTCACATAACGACTACAAGCTACATTTTCCCGTTATTATTCTTAGCACTTTAATAATTCTACATCTACTTGTATAAATTTCAATAGCAATGGGCAAATTTATTTTGATCATTTTGAAATTTCTCGGTGACATTTGCCAAGCCACAAAGAAACCACAGTGCTTCATTTATCATTGCTTCGCATCGCAGAAGGCTTTTCAATTTCATTTTCAATTACGTTTTTCACTCAATCTAAACTTGTTAGATATCAATCATTGATAACCTTTAGGATGATAAAATTAATGAAAAGGTGATCAGAAACGAGGTTTTACCTTGACACTAGCGAACACGGAAGTCATTGGAAATTATTTTTCGTTAAAACAGTATTTCAATTTAATTCCAAGTTAATTGATTTGGACGAGACAATATTATTCTTTGCAAAATAGTTAATTTACATACTCATACCACCTTCAATGGTAACCAGTACACAGAAAAAAATTGCAAAATTTTGAAATATTACATATAAATAATATAAATACTTTTCTATAGTTTGATCGGATGATGGAAACCTCATTTTTAATATTAATGATCATAAAAATGATCGATGAATTCTTAATTGAATGCCATCGAATAAATTCGTGTTAATTATACTTTTGTTAACAATATATGAAAATATATGTTGAAAAACCATCGCCGTGATGGTAAGGAAATGGTTTGATATTTGTCTTGATGAATGGTGTAATCTCATTTTTTTGCATAGACAATTTTGTGAATTTTCAAAATATCAAAAGGTGGACTTTATATAATATACTTATTCATTTATTTGTAATTATTGCATTTTGGTGATGGAACAGTATAGCCCTAAAAGGCATGGCAATAATATCTCAAATACACACAAATTACGACACCAGTGATTTAATTTTCACTGGCACTACCCATGCTGACATACTGTTAGATTTCCCAACTCACAGTGTTAATAGCTTTCAATGTAATTGCATTTTGCTATTATATCATTATAAAATAATTACAATGTGCACAGAGGTTGCTATTGCATTTTTTTATTTTGAAATTTAACTTTACTTTGGTCTACACAATTTTGAGACCAAAATCGACTATGTTTACATTTTACAATAAAAAATAATAAGTGCGGTAAGCATGTTATATTTGAAATTTGTAATTATTAATGAGACGACACAAGAAAATTTAAGAAAACATCTATATATTAGATTTTAAAGCAACCAACACGAATTTTACGTGAAACACAAATAAATTGATGGAGAGTTTTGATCATGTAACATGTATATAGATAGTACGCCACAAATGAACCGTGAAGGCTTCAATACTCATTTTTCGCTACAAAATGGTCATTGTACCCGGCCGATGCAAATAATTATAAAAGAAAAAACAAGATGCCTGCTTTATTGTTCATTCGTGGCATACGATACATGATACAATCAGCCTATTATTTAAACCGCAGGCAACCACTACACTCATTAGTTTATGCATGAGATTCCCTGCATGACCTGCAGTGCCATTAATTTTGATAAAATCACGGCAATTGTTTAAAAGACTACACCACAACGTGTGTCTTCGTTATAAGATACATACTACGATTTTTAACCCTCCCAAAAATGGATGAATTCCGCTCGATAGTACTCCCTCCCTCAAACTAAGCTATTCTACTTATTTTGCATTTAATTGCATCACATTTCTGAGTTAATTTCCCAATACCTTTCAATTGATATTAGAAATACTCGAAGACAGCCTTACGTTTCTCAGGTGTAAGACTATTTTTTATTTTTAGAAGTAGGCCTAGGTATACAAGATCTTCAAGTTTTATATTTTCTATACGGTCCTGTTGACGATATACAGTGTGTAAAAATTAACTGCACATTTTTAAATGATAATAACTTTAAAACCAAGATTCGTATTGCAACTCTAGATATATGTGTTGATAGAGGAGACTTGTAGATTGTTTTGGTACCAAAAATAATAAGAAGAAGATCTGAAAAATCAAAGTGGTTGAGCCAATATACCATACAGTGTTGGCACTTTTCTGCAACTTCACCATGACGACATGACGCCTTATACAGCTAAACGGTTTAGAATTGCTTTATCAATTAACTTTTACATGAAGAATCATATCGCTCAAGACAAAGAAACCCTGACCCTTTCACTCTCATGATTTAAGCCCACCCGATTACTTTTTAGGGTTATCTGAAGGACAGTACATCCCAACATCCTAGACTATTCCTGACCTGAAACAAAAGATTGCCAGTGAAATCAAGAAGATCAAGAAGAACACTTGCACAAATGTCCAGAACATTGTCGTTAGAGTCAAAGAATGTTGAAATCTGCAAGGAGGCCATCTAGAACATATTCTGAAATACTAGGCAGCCTAATCTTGACAAAAGGAAGTAATTTAATATGTCCCTGTGTGTGTAACTTTGAATTTTTGTTAAGGGGTAATGCTGTTGTACACCATTTAAAGGTAAGCATAATGCTAGAGTTACGCTTTGGTTAATGAAAAACATGTTAATGAGAATTGTGTAATTATGTAAATAAATAAAACAAAACAACAATCAAACATCTTCGTATTAACAATGTAAAAGCTGTTTCGCTGAATAGGTCATTAAAGTATTCATGAATGTTTCTCCTGTCGTCAAACATTGAATCCTCCCCTACATATGAGTCGATTATTATTTTTCTTCTCAGTATGAAAGTTCGCTCTTTACGTTTAAAGTAATTTACGTTGAAATTGATTTTCAAACTGCATCATGTTTGGTACCACAATAATTCTACTAATCTCCTCTATCATTACATATGTCTATAGTTGCCATGCGAATCTTGGTTTAAAAGTTATAAGCATTTAAAAATATGCAGTTCATTTTTTGACACCCTGTAGAAGTATGCAACAATGTATAATTGATAAAAGGGTCTTTGCCACAACTAAGAGCTATTTTGTTGCATTTTTATCAATAACGACTTTTGTATTTAAACAAAAGTCACTGCGTGATGGAAAAGCAAAGGAAATCTTTGACTTACAAAAAATGAGTTTGTAACACTGAGAGACTGATGCTTTTGTTTTGAAGTTACTGACGGCTTTAAAGTATTCCATGTATACAATTTTATTGTGATGAGTGGTAGAAATATCGTACAGAAAGAGTAAAGCGTAAAGTGTGGGATGAAACACATAGTTGAGGATTATTTAAATTATCATGATTAGGGTTAATTTTTACAGTATCTTTATCACTCGGAAATGTTCATTGACAACATCCTGTACTGCCATCTTGTTACCTGATATAATCTGGTGATATCATTATAATGTTATTGGCTGATGAAAGAGAAGATATCGTGTGTATCCCATCATGCATTGTTTCCTATGGGACTGTTTGCATAGGACATTATGCGAGTAGTTAGTGATGAAATGCTCATAAATCAACATTAATTGTTGTAATCTTGCATTTTGGGAATGTTTCATCACTAACTACTCACATGACTTCCTGTACAAAATTTCCCGTAGGAAGCAATGCATGATGGGATACACACGATATCTTCTCTTGGCTGATGATATCACGTATATCCATATTCATTCCACGACACTGCTACCCTTTTGTCCAACACACTTCATGATGATATCATATTCGCTTATATCTTTTATATGAAGTCAGTTGGTGTATAACTTAAGTTAAATGTATTGTATTTTTAAATTCACTGAAAGTATTCCCTTGTGTAAATTCACCATATTTAATGAATGTTACGAATATCATTATTGACAAAACATTCTGTTAGGTTTCCCAGGGCATGGTATTAATTGCTTTTAGTGTACGAGCATCTGAGCATGCATATACGATTTCATTAAGATCCATTATAACTAGACAGGGAAATTGCTTGTCACAATTTGAACGTGTAAAGTTAGTCTACAGGGTTTTCAGTATATGCAAAGACACATGCAGTTATTTACTCATTGAAAACCCCGGGCCAGTCAAGTATAATGTTGTTGGCATGATAGCATGACCACAGTTTTTCAAAACATTCCCTAAAGGGGGATTTTTTAAAGCCAAAATATACCCTTTTCCCCCTATTCACACCATAAATGACAAACGTATTTCTTAAAAATTGCTGTTTTTTATACCCTAAATGGTAAGGGAGGCAAAGAGGACATTTGTCTTCACACTCAGGGTCTTGGGGGCCCGTAAACAATTTTTAAAATGGAAAAAAGAAGAGGAAGGAGGAAGAAGAAGAAGAAGAAGACGGAAAAAGAAGAAAAAAGCTTATTTTTAAAATATCAATATTTGATTGAATAATTATTAAATTAAAATTTAAAAACCAAAAGTCATAAGGAATAAGTTTGAAATGAAGAAATTTTTGGCAACGAATGTATGCTTTTCGAATCTTCTGTTCTATTCTTGCAAAAGTGGCATCGGCTGAACGATTATTCAGTAAGTATAGGCCCGAGTGGCACTTCCATTATGGTTATGCAGGATATGCAACCGAATAGAACCTCTTTCTTAAACCGATATGTACCAAATGACCCCCTTTTTATTATAAAAAGATTCGTTAAAAACGGAGGACTTTATTAGTATCTTATATAAAAGTTAAAATACTCAATGACCCCCTCTTATGGTCAAATACTCAATGACTAACTTTCTTCGTATTCACTTCTACCAATTCTTTTCACTAATTTGACGTTTTAAGGCAATTTGAATGCCTATTTTCCTAATTTTTGTGAAAAATCCGAAATTGAAACGATATCAACTGATAAAGATTATTATTAAGATGAAAAGGTTATTTTTGATACGAGCAATTTTATTCCTATTGCATTGTTATTTTTGTATAGTCGAATACACTTAAATTTCTACGTTGACCTTTCAAAAGGATTCGTTAAAAACGGAAGACTTTATTAGCATCTTATATAATTTGATAAATTATGTGATCAAGTATCTCGGCATCTCGAAAATATCTTGTTATCTGAAAAGTATCTCGTCATCTGAAAATAATGTTGAAATTATGGGGTCAAGTATCTCGTCATCCCCAAAATATATCTAAATAATGTCATCAAGTATCTCTTCATCTCAAAAATATATCGTTGAAATTATGTTGAAATTATGTGGTCAAGTATCACATTATCTGAAAATTAACTTGAAATTATCTCGTTATGCAACTCGTCATTCGGGCATCTCGCCAAGTAGTCATGACCCTTCAGGGCCACCGAAAAAAAATTGACATCTCTCATATCATACTTTGTTACTGATATGAAAATAATCTTGGAGGTCAAGCCTTAAAAATTTAATCGTATCTCATTTGCATATTTGCGTTATTTTGTGTAAAAATAACTTGCTTACTCTTATGTAATTAAAATGTTATTGATTAAGAAAATCAATCAATCAATTATACACTGTACTTGAATGACATCATACCCCATGAAGGAGTCTATTCTTACAGGGGACCAACGGCTTAATGGGGAGTTTGCGATTTTTAGAACGCGAACGCGAACGAGAACGTAAACGTGAGTTCTATTGAAATTCAGCCAACCATTACCTGCTTGAACAGTACAGCACACCGTGTATTGCAGAATTTCACGTTCACTTTTACGTGAATACTAATCACTTAATCGATATCCCCTATTGTTTTAAATAAAAGCTATATCAAAATCAGATAAACACATGCAAGAATAATGTACAGACATACATATCCAGCACTTATCGAGGTTTTATTGCGTTTGGTTGTAAAGATTATTGGTTGCAAACTTCGCACTTACACACCCGTAAGTGGGGATTTTCTGATTTTGCATCGACTTCTGTTCGCAAGCAGATGTGTAGAACTTAAAACTGCTTGTGAAAGCCGATACCCTGAACGGAAACGATCAATAATACGCGAATAGCAGCAACACATGTTGAAATAACCGTTTGAAGTGAGTCTTTTTACGTGGCTATTCGTTCAATACGTACGTGAGTTCTATTGATAATTAGCCAACCATTCATATATATCATAAGCGATGCATATCATTTCTTTAGCTTAAAAATGTACGCCCTCGATCAGATATATCTGATTTCATGACCATTATGAGAGGGGGCGACATCATGAAACATTCACAATAGGCAATCGTTGCATGAAGAGAAAATTCTTTGCTGAGAGGGCGACATAATAAAATATACATAGGCAATCTATGGTATTGCGCGTAGGCGTGAACCGTTACGTAAACGTGAGTTAAAAGTGCTCACGTTTGTGTATCCCGTCCCGTGTAACGTGGTAATCGCAATCTCTCTAATAATAGCTAGGTTGCGCAAACTGTCGTTCGGTCAAACCGAACGGAAAACAGCTTGGGTAACTTATTAAAAACAAAAGAATTTACGTTCGGTTTGACCAAACGACAGTTTGCGCAACCTAGCTATAATAACGTGACTTCCGAACCACGGAGCAAGTAGAGTAACGTTTCTTGCCCAAATTTCATCTTTATTTCATATTTCTTCTACATCAGCCTTAATTTAAAGTAAACGTACTTTCAGGTTCATTTGCATTATTGTTATTATTATTTTCAATAGACATCACGTTTTCAATATTGTAAAATGCATCTCTTTTATTATTTGCAATAAACCGAATTCTTAATCAATTGTTTTCGTTGGAAATCGTCAGTGCTTGCCGTCGCGATATTTCTATTGCACATTTCAACAAAATGTAATCCATAGAACAATCATTATAGAAGATGTGCAATTGCAGAAAAATGAATCAGTACAATTTCATTATAATTATATTATATATTGGTTTCCAAGTAAGCAATGCTTATTAAAATTTTTCCCGGGAGTCACATAAACAAAATGATGTGAATTCCTGCGATCTAGTAAAAAGAGTGCGTTTCTAGCTATAGACGATAAACTTAAACTAAATATTTCTAAAACAGATGTATAAATAGCATGTTGTCCCAAATATGTAACATTTTAAATTAAAAAAAAATATGTATCTATGTAAATACTAGTATAAGTACATATAGCATGTGTAATATGTTCGCACTTTGATTGTGACTTGACAGAAAATATGTTACCCATATCCATGATATACTCCTCACACCTTTAAACTTCTACACTTTAACATGAATACAAGAAAAATAATTAGGCCCTATATTAGCTTGGATACACAACATTTATTATCAAAATCAAATTTAATTTGCTTGTTCAAAAACAGTCACGGAAAATACAAACTTGACGGATGTATACAACAAATATTAAGTAAACTATCTATATAGGCACAAATATTTACATTTCAGTGAGTATTAAAATTTGTGCATCTCTAATTCTGTTAGATTTCAATGCCAATCCGCCAGGCTTAGCTCTTATATTTACTTATGCTGAAATTCTTTAGGACATTTGTCAAGACAAAATAAACCACAGTTACTGCGGTTATGATTTCCACGAACACCAAAAGAGGTTCTCAATTTCAAGTTCAATCACGTTTTCACTCAATCGTATTTCTTTAGAAAGGAAAATCATTCGGGTGACAAAAAATAATGGAATAAGAGACATTAAAAAAAGTTGTGCTACCTTAACCAGAAATGGGCTCAAACGTCCATTGAATATTACGATTCAACAGTATTTGCCTACTTAGAACGGGAATGCCAGCTGGTAATATATGACTCGACAACCGGTGTAATGAGACTGAGTGTCTCCCATAACCAGGAGTCCGGGTCTAATTGAACTACACGGTATAAGCCACAATCAATGATTTATTGATCGCACGTGTACAAGTACGTTCTATACAATTGAATAGGCAAAGAGATGATGACAACATACAAAATTGAAGTGTGTTGGATCGAAGAGTATGAATCTTTATCAATGAGCAATAATCCTAAACCTGTGGAAGAGACTACCATCAAATTTCCTTGGAGAAGCAGTGAACTAAGGCACTTGTGATCAAGCTATCAGCCAAGATGTCGAAAGCTAAAAGTACATGTAGTTAGTAAAATTTGGGATTTGTCACTCATAATCTATCAAACTATATACTCTTCTGTTGATGATACTTGAGTTCAGTTTTTCGAAATATCTCTTTGCAGGTATTTGTAAAAATGCATAAAGATTGTGAATCTGCATAAAAACTACTTTTACCAAATTACGATCTCTGCATGTAATTTATTTTCAGCTGTAGCACAAAGTGATGTTTGCCGACGATTTATTAATATACGTTGCCTTCTATTTTTTCATGTAAACCTTGAAGAGCTCGTCTTTGAAATTAATGACCATGAAAAAAATGATAGATTCTTTGAAAAGGCCATCTGATTGTATTCGTGTATTAAAATACTATCATAAGCCAAAAAGTGTGTTATAAATATTCAGCGAGTTTATTGTGGTCCTTCAGCTTTGGTGATAGCCAGAAAAATGGTTTTCTCATAATATTTGTCTTGATAAAAAGGAACAAAAAAAAAATCATCAGCATGAAATTCGCTATCTTTACCAAATTTACTTTCAAGAAATTAGTGTGTAAACTTTCAGGAGTGTATTTTTCAACATTTGTTCTATTTTCTTAAGCTTTCATTTACCAAGCTGATCAATTTGAAATCATTCTTAATATATGTGACCGTCCAGCTCAAAACAGCAGTAAATGCCAGCTCTTGTCATTTTCCAATTTTTTACTTATTTGCAAAGACCATGCTTTAAGGATTAAAATGACACCTTAATAAACTTCACACGATTTCCAGAGGTCAAGTTATGGTCCGTTAAAGGTTGTCAGGGAGTAAAACGTATAACTGAGATAAATGCGTTCAAAGATTAGTAAGCCGTATATTTTATGTTGATCGTCTTAAGAATATGCCAATTTATTTCACCTTTT
>JXSR01S036820.1:12179-25302 GCA_000969725.1 Ophiothrix spiculata | reverse complement strand
ACAAGCTTAAACTTACAGAACATGTTATAACTAATATTTTCTTTATTTATTAGCAAAAAACTCGATGAAAATCCGATATTTAGAACTTAAATAGCAAATTTTAGATTTGTTTTCAATTGTCGAGAAAATCAGATTTCGGTGAAATTTCCGACCTAAGTACTTTATGACGTCATTACGTAACGCCTCGGCCGATTTTTATGATTTTGTATCAATGGAAAGAAGAGACCCTACCCTATACTATGGTATAAAACAACAACACTTTTGGCACGTCAATTTCATCTTCACAGGGGGATGGTAACCACCCCACCCCCTTAGGTGACGACGTAGTAGAAAACACGTTAGGTTTGCTATCTACATCCAGTAAGCCTGGTTGATCTATGTCTATACGATGTATAATTGCTTTGTAATCCACCTTAGATATCTCAAATACGCAGACATTTAAATGGCATTACATATCACAGTCAAGCACATCTTCACTGTGCTCATACTGAAATGCAAAAGTTGTGATTTGACGTGACTCGTAAATGAAATACATTCATTATCATTTTTTTACCGATAATTATTTAGTCGCCATACAACTTTTACAGTTCATAAACCCTAAGGACTAACCCATTTTAACAATAAAGACAAAACGTATATAAATATAAAATACAACTATATTACTGTTAAGAGTATACAATTGCTAATAAATATTACTAAGTATTCATCTAAAGGACTTGCTGAAGAAGACCATCAAATGCATCTCACCATAATAGTGATTTTTTGCATGATTATTACATAAGACACGGTCATGACGTATTAGTAACGAGGAATTTTATTTTTTCCCTTCGGATTATTCAATTACATGTATTCTTTGAAAATCGTTTTGATCACAAAATAAAAAAAAAAACTTGACTAATTGTCACTTGCTATTAAATAATCATTAGCACCAATATGTTCTTGGGCAAACACGTATGTGGTTTTTTTTTCACATTTTTTATATAATGCTTTTGCTTCTTGGTTATGATTATAAATTTTAATCATAATCCCCATAATAATGTGTTGCTTTATTTGTATGTTCACATTGTAAATATTAATATAGAAAATTAGAATAAGTGACTGAATGAATGAATGAATAAACAATCTTACTGATTTTACTGCATAAGTGGACACTACCTAACAATTCAAAGATTTATTTGTTCAAAAAGTAAAGCACTATAATTGTAATGACTATTACTCAATCCTTATTCACTTGATAATAATGCGCAATTACAATATGAATGTAGTCTATTTTTGATCTACGCTAAACCCAATAAAACGATACCTTTTTTAGTTGACAATACAAACTAAAACGTTTACCAGAGTTTCAAGTTCAGCAGCAAAATAAAAATAATATAAAAACCCGACAACAATGTAACATCCATTGTTTGATTTTCTGTATCAACTATTAATAAACCCAACAGAAGAAAATGCAAGATGTTTGTTAAAAAATGAATTTCAGATAACTACGTTCGTTTGTCACTTTAACATCGGTGTAATCAAAGAAATAGGTTTCATTTGGTATCTATTGAGTATTAAGAAGAAAACTTCAAGCCACGGAGATTTTGAGAGCTTTTAGCTATATAGAAATGTGTATTTCCTGAGAAATTTCAAAAAGGCTATGCGGTGTAGCGACTTTGCTATATAAACAGAAATCCTACATTTTCTTTATCAACTATTAATAAACCCAAAAGAAGAAAATGCAAGATGTTTGTTAAAAAATGAATGTCGGATAACTACGATTGTCACTTTAACCCTTTCATGTCCAGTCCCGTATCCCAAACAGGATGACTGTTTTAAACCTTTTCGGCCATATTGGATGAAATGAGGTTAGAGATTATATAAAAAAATCATTTTGTAAGTGTAAGATGAAGTTTCAATGAAATACGCTAAACACTTAATCTATAAATAATTAAGTAAGACATCAAATAGAGGAAAATACCTTTGGACTGGAAAGGGTTAATATCGGTGTAACAAAGAAATAGGTTTCATTTGTTATCTATTGAGTATTAAGAAGACAACTACTGCAAACCACGGAGATTTTGAGTGCTTTCAGCTATATAGAAATGTGTATTTCCTGGGAGATTTCAAAAAGGCTATGCGGTGTAGAGACTTTGCTATATAAACAGAAAGCCTACAAAAGTGCCATTTCTGAGTGCAATCATTCTCATCTTAAAATCCAGTAATAACATGTCCTCGAATTCAATGTGTTTTTTCTGTCCTTTTATACGCTATTTCGACATTGTGTGACATCTAGAGAATATCTAATAAACCCAGTGTAGAATAAGATTTAAGTATTATTTTAAATTGCAAAAGACTTTAAATATGCTAGTATGAATAATGTATTTTCCATTTGATTTGCTGCAACTTGTCATAGAAAACTCCATTCTTTGATCAAATTGAATATTTAATACGGTATGCTTGTATAAATTTCAAATTTACATTGTCGTAAACTTACAAATCTGTAACTCAGGCATTACTGTAACGACAACGGTTGTTGTGAATACTTTTGGACAATGTAATATTGTGTTTATGCTACATGTATTCATGTTTATACGCATGTAAATTATGATTTTTAGATAATAAGTATTTCAAATTATTCCCAAAGGAAAATAATTTAAACTTGTATCGTTGGAAAACAATTAAATAATCCCCTCTCTAGCATTTGCCACTGATTCTTCTTTAGTTCTTCGTAGCAACAAAGAATATCCTCTTCTGACTCATATTGTTAAATACAAGTTGCGTATGATGCTTACGGAAGCATATCAACGTGAAACATTTCACATTGGCGTATGTGCTGTTATAAAACATGTTTTTTCGATAGCGATATTTAATTGCGTACTGTAATTAGCAGAACTATACATTCCATTACTTACGTTATAAAATTGCTGATATTGCGGGAAATAAGTGTTGGGAAATAAGGCAACATTCATTTCTTTCAAAACTGGGCACAAATCCCCTCACTAATGAAAACGCAAACAAATTTGGCCCTAAACAAAAATGTCAATACATTCTAAGTGTTCTGCTTTCATTTTTTTTACTGAAATCAGATTTACCATTTCAGCTTTTTCATCATGTTTGTATACAGGTTAATTACAAATAATTAGTGTTATATTGCATCTCACATTATGCCTGCAATGTGCCATTTGACAGGTAATCGCTCACCATACTCAGGAGCTTGCCTCAAATTACTTAAAAAAAACTTAGCTTAAAAATTACTGCCAATTTGAATTAAATGTACTTAACAAGACTAGGTATTGCAACAACCAAATGCTAAAATGCCTCAATTAGGTATCTACACTCTTAAAAAATCTCCAAAAATTTGCGGACTCCGTAGAGTGAAATGTTCCGTATTTTACGCCGACAATTTACAAACTTTCCGAAAATGCAAATGAGTTTAGTCAATTGAATTATTAGATCTTCCACTTCTGGGTCTACCAGAATTTCCTTTATTTAAGTTCGTACTTGTCGCCAAAAACTCGGAGTCCGTGTATTTGGATAGGATATCCTGAATTGTCTAAGAACCTCATTTTAGGACTTCTACTTTCAAGATATTCCAGTACCATGAATACTCATTCATTAAGCGTAAACTGCGCACAGCCATTCTTAGATTCTCCAATGCTTCCCGGACTATAAACCTTTTTCTTCCATTGATAATATTTCTTAATGGTGTTATGTAATCTCTTTTGAAAAGATTAAAACGAAGGTTAGTGACTTACTCATGTCAATGGATAGCTTATCACTTATTATCACACTTGAATTCAAGATCAATACATGATTAATGATATTGAGTAATTTGTACATTCTGGTCCTACAAATGAACATTTTTATTAACAGAATAGGCTGCTGAATATCAAAAAATAAAACTATGTTCAATCAGTTTTCTGGAAAAAGTGGCACAAATGGGTTTTTCAAAATCTGTGCTTAATGAAGCATATCTCTAGTTTGCACAGGCGAAAAGTAATTAAAGAAACAGTTTTTCCTTTACAGTGATGTAGCATTATACCCTAGTCTTTTAGATTTGCCACAGAGGGCGCTTTTTAACTTGCACAATCTTTATTGAGACACACTGTGGTTTAACCCGGCAATGGCGCAATCATAATTTGCACTTAGATTGTAATATAACCATGAAAACAATCCCCAATATCACCCGGGACGACAAAAAAAGCAAATGAGCTTTAATATTTTGCCCAATAACTTTACCCGTTGGCCGTATTTGGGATCGAACTCGCGACCTATTGATTCGGAGTCCTGCGCCAGTCCTGCGCTTTTCCACTAGATTACACGAGCTGCAAGATATTACAATCAGACGATACAGAACTCAAACAGAGAGATTTCAGAATCGTAGTGCTCGGCCGAATTTGACAGACAAAACAACCAAAGGTTGTAACATTATCATTTAAAATCAACACTACATATTTATACAATATTTTGCATTTCAATAAGAAGTATAATATGTTAAAACATTAACGTAATCGCTTTACGCCGTTTTTAGCTTGTTTATGGACGAAAATCACTAAAGAAGATTTCTGTATGATTTAGAGTATCTTCTTTCCATGTACGCTTACAATTATAATATTCAATCATTTTCAAGGCTCCTTTGCCAATGGCACGTCATGCCGCCGTTGTAGGAACACTGTACTCGAGTACATCGCCCGTTTTACTAGTTTTTGTGTAAGGTATCTACCTTGTAATGACAGTCCCCCTTAGACGCATGAAAAAGAGCCGTATCCTGAACTGAAAGTTGACGGATTACTCTCATGTGATAAATTGGGACATTTATATCCAAACAAAATGAAAAGTGTTTGAGATTATGTATTGATCTCCCAAGTGAAAAAATAAATAAATATAAGCCTCACTTAAAATAATCATCATTTGATGCTGACAGTGTTTACATATTCCCTTTATATCAAATGTGGCATATTAACGCAACAACGAACGCACTAAGTTAGTTACGATCAAACGTTGTTTAATTAGGTTAGTGAATTTATCTGACAGAAGATAATCCAAAATTTATTAAATTGTAAAATTCGAAGTGGCAGATTTCTGTAACACGCTTCCCCGAGCAATTAATGCACTCCTTTTTTAGCAACATTGTAACACTCAAGTGAGTGTAACATTCAACATTATTTGGCATAATGAAATATATTTGAAGTAGTGGCAAGTTTTCAAATATTATTTTTGGTTAATTTTTGCAATACTATCGGTTTCTGCAGGCTACCTGAGAAAAGAGTGACTAATTGTTTCTATATTATTTGTACTGTTTAATTAAATTAAAAATATGAAAAATAGCTGAAGATATGGTAGATGTAGACGATACAATCTGAAGGTAAGGGGTCCCTATCATTCCATTTTTTTAGTAGGCAAACTTGAATTTGCACCAAAAAAGCTTGTAATTCAAAATCATCAGTTTTGATATGGCGTTCTAATCTTACAGGTCTGTAAAGGCTTTTCAAGGCACATCATAATTTTGCGATATTTAGGAAAAGAAAAGAAAAACAATACTTTTTAGCAATATTTGAACGGTTGCGGCGTGAGAGGTAGTCGGTTGGTCGAAGACATGCAGACATTTTTTTTTGGGCCTAACAGGTAAACATAGTGAATATTTATACCACTTCTTCCTATCTACAAAAACCTTTTTAGATGCCATATACCGCCGGGAACCATTCTACGTTCACCACAACTCTATTTTTGTAAATTGAGGGGCGTTGAAGGACCATTATATGCTTTCCTTCCAAGCATTCTCTTTGCGCAGTCAAGCGTCACCAAGATATTCAATCACCTGCTTATCACTCTTATAAACATTCCATATGACCACTCAACTTGAGTAGAGAAGTGACCTTGACCAAGGCGGGGTCAAATTTAACCTAAAAAGTACGTTTTTGACCAAGTTTTGTTCTTGCCCCTTATCGGTACATGCGAAAATTGATCACATCCGGAGTTCACACCCAACAAGATTACCTATCAAATCTGACGTAAAAAAAAGGTAAAAATATTTGTATTCCAACTTTACGAGCAACCGTGTAAAAAGTTGTATATTTATGAAACAAAATAAGTGTGAAGTTACGGGGTGTAAGGGTTGGTTCAAAGTTTTTGGCAGACAGAATATTCTATGCAACAACTATCCGTGTTTAAATTATTTCCCCTTATACCCTAATGCACCTTGGGATAAGAACGGGGATTTGATGATATCGTGTAGAATACTTTTTTATTCGCCACCATGTCGAATATTCTATCATGAAATAGTCGTTATTACATAGATATGCTTGAGATTTTATTGAATAACGAATAAATATTGCACACAATTGGCATAGAATATTCTATGGGAAGAAGTAACTAAGAACCGACCCTTATAATCGAACATGTCCTGATGGACTCTTGGCAAAAGAATGCCAAACCTTTTTTGAACTAAACATTGATTCTCGCCTAGCAATGGGCAATAACAAAATAAAGCTCAACCTATTATACTGAATAAGCTACGTCTTGGATTAAAGGGGTTGGAGGAACTTAGCATGAATTGTTGATTGATATTTACAATCAAAACTTACAGAGGAATATTTTCCTACAAAAATCTCTTTAACCATTATTCTGGCTCAATTCTGGCTCTTTACCATATTAAGTAGTTGTCGTGATATTCTTATTTTATCCATAAAAGGACTATTTTCGTATCTCGATAAAGCATTTGATTTGCAAAAATATACTCATATAACTCATTAGATCTTTATATCTACTATCAGAAATAGAAAAGCATATAGTTTGAATCTTAAGCATACCTTTCCCTTTCTGGAACATCATCCGGACACATTTTAAAACTTTAAACCATTACTTTCCAAAACTGTTGATGTATAATAAACCGTAAAACAGTACTGGGTATTAACAATAAAACCGGATATATTAAGTGTCTGTATGAAATTACAAACGGTACTTTTTTTATTACCGATGTGCTTCCCATGATATAAGTATCAAATAAGATGTTCCGACATGAATAATCTATTTAGAAGGGTATTTAACATAAATTTATTTTAAAGTACATATATTTTTTACTCGTAGACTATAGGTAGAGAAAAATCAAAATAAAAAGTAAGGAAATAGGTATAGAATAGAAAACTGAAAATTTCGGTCAAACAACAAGGAGTAAGCTTTGGGGATGTATGGCAATATAAATGTGCGTGATATTTTGTTGCTTATTGGTCTGATTTAAAACCCATCTGACACCCCCTTCCACAACACACACCTTTTCTGTACATTACAAATACTACATAGTCAATCATGGTCCTCGTAGGGTGGGACCCTAATATATGGTAAAACATGCCATTTTTAGAGTTTTTAGACCATACCTAGTTTTAGATCCGCAGAATTCAAAGTCCTCAGTGTATAGGTCTGTTGTAAAATTAAGGTCCCCAGAAAGATTGGATTGCAAACGTATACACCAACATCCAAAACCCACTCACACAAATCAGTTCGCATTTCGGCATACGGTATATAAAAGTAGCCTATACCTGTTTCGATAACGTAAGGAGTATTCATTTCTACTTCAATTCCTTGAGTCACGTAGGTATATATAATAAGTATCAACATTCCACATAGTCTGCTTCTAAGTACATTACTTATGTATTTGCACAGAGGTTTAATTTACCACTCGACTGTGTTAATGAGAGAGTGAGATCTGTATTCTGTTTCAGACTCCAGGTGATTTTCTCATCTGAGTATGTTACCATGGGCACACCTTGGGGTAAGATATTTTAGATATAATAAGATGCTCTAATGCTATACACACGCAATATCATTTGCTAATTAACAAATGTGTCATTACCTGATAGACGTTCATTCTGTGACAAACGTACGTTTTGGGGTGCTAATGTTATTTTCTTTAAGACCATACTTTGATTTGCTATAGGAAGTTCAGAAATGACAAAGCCCTTTTCTTTGATAGGACTTTATTTAGCAATATTAATCTAAATCTTAGTAAAACTCCAACATTGGTTGTTACAGATCCTGAATTTCAGAAATATGAAAAGCCATGATTTTGGTTATTTTTGCGGTTTTTGACATAACGTGATTTGTGACGTCACTGCGACGTCATACAAGGTATGTTTTCAATTTTTTGGTACCAATGAACTCGTGAGGGTCATAGCTATCCACCAGTACCCTATACTTGATGTTTCGTCAATCGGTTTTCGGGATCGTTTGGGATCCCCCCCGGCTGTGAGGTGGGTCGAAAAAGCTCGGCTCTTAAAGGGTTAAGTGATAATATCGCTAACGTCATCCCTCTAAGCCAATCTACACTTCATGACACAGCATTGGATGATGCATATATATAACAACACCCGTGTCAACTCAATTGTTTTAAGAAATACAACAACTAGGAAGGATATACCAGCTCATGAGCTTGTGTTAAAGCCTCCCCAAGCTTGTACAAATATGTTCATATCATTCACTTTCTTTAATATGTTTCAAAGACGTTACGAAATATATACAAAGAGACAGACTTATTGAAGGTGTTTAGAACATAAACTTGTAATTTATTCTTCTTAACAATATAGTATTAGATTATAATAGAAATGAAGCTTAAGGAAAATGTGAACCTGTGTCAGGATTGATAACATAAACCTCAATTGATATGCATTGTGTGTTTAAAAAGAAAAATAAACTTGGATTCTACAAAGCCTGCTTCGAAGGGTTCCATGAAAACTTTTTTCCCAATTTTTCGTATACCCTTAAGGCTGGGGTAGACCTTCAAATGGCATAAACTGTTGTTGTACTTTTAACTCTCAAACTTACTGCACATACTTTTATGAAAGTATACATTTTAAGAAGCGGATTTTTACCCTGAACAGTATGATGATATCAGTTTTTGAACAAAAATGTCAGTTTTTGAAAAAATGCCAAAAGCCGTATTTTATGCCCCCAAAATTTATGGAAAGCTTAACTAAAACTTGCATTTGTGAAATGTGGAACTTGTTTTCTATTTTTTTTAAATTTGTATCTTAGTTAAAACAAAATCCCAAAATAGGTAAAACATGTTAATAAAATTCTCAATGTGGTCACCAAAAAGGCAATTTTTGACCTATTTTGGGCAATCTTTCAATTTTCGATAGACCACTGGTCTGCTTTAAAGAAACTTTATCCAAACGTAATGATTAAATTCAAAACACATTCAGGTATGGCTGCTATAACATTACAAATTTGGATCTTGTTTCGTGTTTGCTCTTGATTAATTCGATCCAAGATGCGCTTAGATGTTGTTTTCGTTCTGCATATAACTGTTTTGAGTTCCCTCTTAAGGTGTTAATAACTTTGTTAGTCTATTAGTTTTAAGTTTTATGTTGGTTTATCCATCTGTCTGATTGATTGATTTTACCCCATTTGCTGCAAACATTTACATATCGAATTAGTTTTGTACGTAAACTATCAAATCAAGACATGACTGATTTGGAAGTTTTGATTACTCCTTTAAGGATTATTTCTCTTTCAGAATGGTATCTATTGGTATTTTGAGCATCATCTTCCTTATTTTGTGTGGGAACTTTGAAACAGAGTTAAGCTTAACTTCAGTAGTGGTGGAACAGCGACCACATACCAATCTTGTTCACAATAACTGGTCTTGCACCGATACCTCACTCAGTCTAGATAAACTTCATCATGTCTTGAAATTGAAATCTTTTCAGCCCCTCATACTGAGTGGTGACATTAACCCAAATCCCGGCCCTCGGACTTCAACCTCTGACTCTGAAAACCTGTTTCAGCAATTCAACCGCAGCGGCCTGAATCTAATCCACTTAAATATTAGATCCTTGAAGCACAAAGTATCTGAATTGAAAATAATAGCCAAACAGACTAGAGCCGCAGTAATATGCATTTCTGAATCATGGCTTGACTCTTCGATTACCGACTCCGAAATCCTGGTTGATGGGTACTCAGTTATTCGCAACGACCGTAACCGCCAAGGGGGTGGTGTCTGCATGTACATCCGCAACGACTTAGCTTACAATCCTCGTACGGACCTTGAGAGTGATGACGTTAGAGCTGTGTGGTGTGATTTGCTTCTTCCAAAGACGAAACCAATCCTAATTGGAACTTTTTACAATCCACATAGAGACTCTAATTTTCGCGAAATTTTTGATTCCACTTTAGATAAAATAAATCCCAACCAAGAAACATACATACTTGGTGATAGTAATATATGTACTGGGACTGACTATTGTAATCATAAAAACTCTTCAATAACTAAAACTTATCTTAGCCTCCTCTCTGGTGCAGGATTCAAACAAATTATTGACAAACCCACCCGTGTGTGTGAAAAATCAATCAGTTGCATTGATCATATTATTTGTAGCTTCACTGACAAAATCCTGCAAAGTGGTGTCATCCCTATTGGTCCTAGTGACCATCATTTGATATTTTGCACCAGAAAGCAGACTAAGCTTAGGTTTAATGAGCACAAATCTGTTCATATGAGATCCTTGAAACATTATAGTGCTGAGTTATTTTGCAATTATTTAATCAACTGTAACTGGAATTCGGTTCTAGACTGCAACTGTGTTAATACCGCCTGGATTAATTTTCAATCTACCTTGAAAATCGTTCTGGATAAGATTGCTCCTGAACGGGTTGTACGCATTAAGCAACGAACTGAGCCCTGGATGACTTCCAGCATTTTAGAACTTATCAGAACTAGAAACAATCTTCGTTATTATAATATCCTTTATCTGTTGTATGTATTGATTAAAGACGCATCATTAAGATATAATTTAATAGGCTTTTATTACATCAATTACATGCTTACTCCGGTCGCTCCATCTTACTGAGTGCGTATCGATATCGCTAAGGCATGGGTGATATCCTGAGACACTACATCTCTCCCATCTTTTATAAAAATGAAAACAACTGTTCATATTAAAATGTGATTACTTTGATGTATAAGTCCAATAAAAATCTAGTCTACTTGAACACAAATAATGGTTGCTTCCTTGAACCATAAAACCGTAAAGTTTAAATTCAACAGAGTTTTCTGCTTCTCTTATGCAGGAATGTCTTTTGATAACAATTATTTTGCTTCCATGACAAGTTATAATTTCAACAATGTTAAGATATAATCTTCTTCAAACCTCAAGTAATTTTCACTTTAGTATAAGTCCATAATTAATTTTGTCAGTTTATTTTATACACTCTTCCCCAAATTGGTGTGTCTCTTTAGTATACATTTGTTAAAATACACTTCTCCATATTTGTGTATCTCTTTAGTATGCAACTTTCCACGTTACCGATACTCGTATATCGCTCGTTTCTTTCCACGATGTTTTCAGGATTTGCAATATCCATATTTCACAATTGCAACTTCAAGATGGTTTCTTTATTCATGTTTCATTTTCGGAGACAGCCTTTTAAATTCTTAATTCCACCAAGGAAGTCTACGTTGTTACCAGCTAGCTCTGCTATGAACATCTTCCGTGTTCAAAGTTTAATATAACCACAGTAAATATCTCGTTGTATTTACTCGTCAGTATGAGTCCATATATATCAACAATAATCAACATGTTCGTGTCACACGCGTTATGCAAACATCTTTTGTGTCTGCGCATTAAATTGATCACCTACTGATGTTTGATTACAAAACATTTCGTGTCCATACGCTTCTCGCAAACATCTCCGTGTCCGCACGTAAATTTGAACACCTACTCTGCTTGAATATAATATAAAACATTTCATGTCCACACGCTTATCGTAAACATCTTTCATGTGTTTACACGTTTTCGCGAACATTTACTTTGTTTGACTCAACTCTGTATAAAAACACTTCATGTCCACACGCTTTTCGTAAACAGCCACTGTGTTCACACGTTAACGTGAACATCTACTTTGTTTATCCTGACCAACAACAATATTTAATTTTACAAAAACTTTTTTGTATAAAAATATTCAAAACTCGGTGCATCCTTTCTATGCACATTAGGCCTGTCTGACTTCTTGAACAATCCAAAACAGCAATGTGAATATAAATCTACATTTTGTATACAATAGGCTCATAATTTCCTTGCCTTTCCTTTTAAACAAACTATTTTCTCAACTTTCTCAAAATGTTCTGACAAAATGATTTTCTTTTTAAAAGCTAAATTTCTACGCAACAAGTTTGGCAAAATCAACTATATTTTCATCATGTACGATATATTTCCGTACGTTTGTAAACAGCTTCAAACCAACAAATGCAACATTTTCATAAAAATTCAAAGTTCTATTATGATTTCTTTCTCAAACTGTTCTGTCGAAATGATATTTTTAATAAGCAAACTGCATTTTGATTTTTCTCAAAATCTACGTACAAAAGATTTTTTTTTTTAAACTAAAAATTGTACGCAACATTTTTAGTTGATAACTGCAAATGGCCAATCTCTTTTCTGGCAAATATCAAAAAAATAAATTCGATCCTGTACGTGTATCTTTCCGTACTTTTATAAACATTGATGTTTTAATTTTGAAAACAATATTTCACTCAAAAGTTTCTCATTTCTCAGTTCAGTTCAGGTACATATTTACAGCTACAATCTATATACATTGTCTTTGTCGAACAGACTTTTGTTCTCTTTAGTATAAACGAACAGACTTATGCTCCCTTTAGTATGTGTCCTTTCAAAATTCTTCATTCTGCATTTGATTTTGTTCAGCTCCGCCATTGCGAGTCTGTGCATATTGTCCATTGAGGATTTACACTTCGGTCATGTCACTCGTAAATCCTGTCGATTAAGCAGTTAAAATTTGCCGTCATCTTTCGTGCAATATCCATCACAATATCATCAATAGTTTCTCTAATTATCCCTCTTTGAGTTTCTGATCAATTTAGTCACCATTCATGTCCATATAAAATGTACTGATCAAATCAATTCACAATCGACCGTCGAGTGATCTCTCGATCATCGTCCATTTCAATGTGCCGCGAGATTTCTTCGTGGGCTTTCCCCTGCAGCGCAGTGTTGTCGCAATCACAATCTTGTGTGTATCCGTGCATGTACAGTGTACGGCGCAATGTCTCTGTATTGGCAAATTTTAGCCGATGTCAAACTGATTTTAAATCACAAATTTCTGCATTTTCCCGACGAAATAACCAGCC
>JXSR01S036814.1:6380-17970 GCA_000969725.1 Ophiothrix spiculata | reverse complement strand
GATAAAAGTAATAACAATTTCTTTCAATAAACACCTCAATAATGCAAATTAAGATCATATCTACTAATATGAAGTCCTGTGTGAAAATTTCTGTACTACGCCGTGTTTATCCACAAAATGCAGGAGGGCTGACTCTAATTTTGTCCATTGGTATGGATGAGGAATTTAATGAATAACAAGCTCATTAACTAATAATGTTGTTTTACCTATGAACTTAAAATTTCATTTGTATATATGAATACATTTGACCAATTCAGAAGAATGAAAAGCTCAGAAAAATGTATCAAAATATTGTATTACTCAGAAGACTGCTGTTGAAATGTAATGTGATGACTATATTATGACGGTCTGACTATCCTTACAATTATTGAATGACTGTATGCCATCTTGCATATATTAGACATCTCATGAAAAGATGTTTCTCAAAGTAAATAGATAATTATCCCAACCAAATACAAAGATGATTGATGCTGAGGACTAGGTAGTATATCTTCTTTCCAATGAAATATTATCTCAGTGCCTTAACCTTATGGCTTATGCTTATCCATTTTACTCTACTAGCATTACTTACCATTTCTTCTTTTCTGGTATCCACCTTTTTGGTACTCAACAACCCTGCACAAAACACTGTGGTCAACATGTGTTTATTCTCTGCAATCAGATCATACAACAATAATGATATCCATTAATAATGCAATGCAAACAATGCAATGTGCAACATATATTTTGCCTTTTTTTTATTTTTTTTTTTTATGTCATGGTGTAAATTTTTTAACGGACATGGTTTAAAATTTTTATTCTGAATGAACTTTTCCATTCCAAATTGTCAACATCACGCAAAAGGTATAAAATGGTGCACTATTTTAACTTCATATTTTCGAGTACTTAATTTTATCAATTAGATTATCTAAGGTAAGCTAATTCCTCTAAGATGATAGTAACCATGATATGCAGTGATGATAATAAAGATTTAGCACAACAACTAAAATTAATTTAAAAAAAAAATTAAAAACAGTTATCACTGTATCCAAGTTATATATTGCCAAGAAGAAACTGCTACAACTAAACTTTGATTGCATCAAGAACTACTTGATAATTTTGTCTCTGTGAAGGTGTGTGATGACCACTACATAAGGCCAAACCATATGCATAGTCAGCTTCTAAACAAAATATTTCCTACAAAACATTTGGTCATGACGTTACCAAATATTTGCCATCGAATTTTATAAAAATTCAAAACGGGTAACAAACATTTGGTCCAATGTATATGGCAATTCAATAACATGTGCAATCTAGCGCAAAATTTTATTTGGTCTCAACTTGGTGTTGAAGTTATTTTGTTTGGAGTCACTCGTCATTTTGATGTCACGACCAAATGTTTGGTAGAATAAATTTTGCTTTTAGTGTATTCTGTACACAGGCTATTACAAGAAAATTCTGCAAAAATTGCATTTCAACATTTGAAAAATGTGAACATTTAAAAAATATTACAATTTAGTTCAGACATTATCACAATGTAGTTGAAAGTGAAAATGTGCCTGCTGGTATATTCTTTTATTTTCCATTACGCGAATTGTATCTAAGGAAATAAAAAGAGTTGGAATATGTCAATTATATTTTGGATACTATTTATCTAGTCTCCTTATAGAGTGAACATCAGTTAAGATTGACTTGAAACCTAAATGTCAAAGAAGATATATCTTAATATTCTTTACTTTTGTTGATGAAGTGAACCTTGAGTGTGATTTGCTGAAAAAAGTGCCTTCTATTTAATGAACTTTGTACAGGGTGTCCCAGAATAAACATTTTATAGCCCATGAGTTGAACTTTTAGATACCGTTTGTTTCATTTCAATCAGTAGCATACAACAAAAGTTATGTTGTATCAAACTTTTGGGTGAATTTTTGTCTGGTCCAATTTCATGATTATTGGCCATAAAGTAAGGGTGTTTCTGAATGGAATAAAAATGAGTCACCTAGGAAAACTAATCATATCTGTCTTATTTTTACATCAAATTTATTCATTTTTTCAGCATAGATAAAAAAAGCATGTGCATAGTAAATAAGTAAATATCGTTATAGTTGAGTGAACATATTAATGACAATACTCAATAGAAGGGGAACTTACAAACTCGTGAAATTGGACCAGCAAATTTTACATTCAATTATTTTACAAAGCATAACTTTTGTTGTACATTACCAATTGAAATGAAACAAACGGTATCTAAAAGTTCAATTCATTGGCTATAAAATGCGACCTTACATACTTTCAAACTATCCGCTAAAGCCATGAAAATTACATGCAAAGATTGTAAGGTTTATTCTGGGACACACTGTACTGCCTTTTAAGGTTTCACTCTAGAATAATGACGATGTTATATCTGTTTTATATACTTATTTTGTAATAAATTACTTTGAATAAAATCATGAAAATATGATATGTGTTTTTGTTTATATACTACAAAAAGGTTAAAAACTAAAATACCAATATTTGTCAATTGTATATATTCTAAGCAAGATTGTCATCAGGATAGGTTCGTATAATATAACTAAAGAATGCACCAGAATCATTCTGCACAAAGGAAAACAAAGTATATCGCTGATTGATTGACATAATAAAAATTGTTGGTTGATAACTTATACTGACCAGTGTTCCCGCCAAGGCCTATAGGCCGAACCATAGTCGGCCTCCAAACAAAATTTTCCCTACCAAACATTTGGTTGTGACGTCACCAAATATTTGCCATCAAATTTAAAGAATGAACGGGTAACAAACATTTGGTCCAATGTATATGGCAATTCAATAACATGTGCAATCTAGCGCAAAATTTTATTTGGTCTCAATTCAGTGTTGAAGTTATTTTGTTTGGAGTCACTCATCATTTTGAATGTTTGGTAGGAAATATTTTGTTTGGAGGCTAACTATGGTTCGGCCTTATGTCGCAAAATTGACGCAGATGCTCTAAAATTGGCACAAAGGATTCACTAAACAAAGTATGGTCAAGATATTTCATCTTACATATTCAATACTGTTTTGCATCTACAATTAGAGGATTTCAAACAAATCAGGAATGTTTGTCTGACCAATGACTATCCATCTATTATACTCCCGGTCAAAAGTGTTTGCGCACCCTTGAATACGTACAAAAACGTAATTATTATATCAAACGACCAATACTCTGAAAAAATTCATGTTTTTTTATATGTGCTTGGCCTTTTTTACTGCGGAAGCGAGCCACATTTGAACTCAAGTATGACGCTACCATTTAGGGACGGACCTCCGCTGAGCTTTAGCGAAATTTGGAATTTCAACACAAAGTACAACGTGAGTAACATCAAAGACAATATCTGTTGTATTCATCGTACAGTGCCGTAGTGCTATTGCTATAGTTGCCAAATTCGGCTCTTTCTGTGGACTTAGTTATTTTGCACCCTCGTCTCTCTCCTAAGAACATTTCCAACATTCTTGTAACGAAGAGGTGTGATAAACAATCCACTTGAACAACAATGGTCCATAACAAGCGACCTGCAATGTGCGAAGACTGCAGAAAATGTCGATTGGATGTGTCAATTAGCAGAGCAGATTTAATGCTTTGTCAACCATGCAACGGATTACGGTTCCCAACAAAAACGCAAATTGTCCCATCACAGAACACTCCAAGAAAGAAAAAGCAATTACCAACCCCCAAACGCCCAATCAAAGTTATAGACGCTGATTCAGCAGAGAATAACATGACAGATGCTATAGCTACAGCCCCTTCCTCTGGTACTAAACCACAGACCAGAAAGATAGATACCCCTGAACAATGCCCAAAAGCCGACGATGGTGAAATCTCTACTGAACAAACTGACACTATACCTCCCCGGAAATGAGCAAGTCACACATGCACCTCCCCCGGTTCAAACCAGAATAAATGCAAATGCTCAACATGTCAAATGGACTTTCATGTGGTGTGTGTTGGCCTAAAAAAGCGTCCAGCACAAAAAACAGCATGGACATGTCCAGAGTGTAAGTCAGACACCAATTTGGCAATTAGAAAACTATGCCAAACTGTAGCAACGTTACAAGAAACTGTTTCGGTTCTGCAAACAAATCAAAAAAGCCTCTGTGATAAACAGGACGCTCTTCAGAAGGAAAATGTCCAACTTAAAGTTCAGCTTACATCTCTGAAAGAAACTGTAACAAAACTATCTAAAAAAGATGAAGTTCAGCCGGAGAAAAAGCAACATGAGTCATCCAAAACCTTAATTATAGGTGACTCTATGCTACGAGAAATAACTGAAACTGATTTATATCATGATTACAGTGATTTGAGCCGTGCAATAGTTTGTTCCATTGCACGGCATGAAACAAACCTGTGTGATATCATGATATAAAACAAATATTGAATGCCTATGCACGTGCAATAGTACAAAATATATCATTCGGTCTGATCCAAATAGAAAAGTCCAAATTTGACCTCATGCTATATGTTGTACTATTGCACTCGCAGGCATTCATTATTTGTATAATATCAAACGCAAAAGTAAAGTGTATCAGTGGTGCTACTGTCAGTGACATTTTCCAAGAAATTAACAAAATACCCGACATTCCTTCATACAGTAACATAATTGTTCACGCTGGGACAAATGATGTCTCTAATAAAAATGACATCAAATCTGTGACAGATTCCATGGAAGCCATCGTTACTGACATCATGGTAAAATCCCCAACATTAGATGTCTATTTATCAGCAAACTGCCCAAGAGCAACGCAAACTGAAGAAGCACAGAATTATAACAAGAAAATCAAAGATCTATCTGCCAGACTGACATGTGGATTTATTGATATTGGACCTAAAGTAACATACCAGGACGGAACTATTGACATGAGTAAATACGCGGATAAAATTCATTTAAATAAAAGCGGTACGCAGATTTTACTTAATGCTTTCATTCAAGAAATACCGGAGCTAAAACCAAAGTCAGAATTTTGGTCGGAGGTAGTGAGAAATCGGAAAAATAAAAATAAAACGGACTCTAAGCAGACTCCTAGACAGACTGAATCAACCACAAAGTCGCGTGATCACACTTCTCACAAAACCCGCACCATCAGAAATAGAACAGCAATTCGGTATGACAACTTCATCAGAGATAGAAATCATTATAGTGACACGGACTACTACACTGGGCATTTCCATGAGCATAGGCCCTCACAGTATACAGGTTGCTGGAAATGCGGTTTATTCAACCATAACGCCCAAACATGTTTTCACAAATCTCAAGTCCAATGTCGCTCGTGCAAAGAATATGGCCACAAAGAAAGATATTGTACCAACTTTTGAGGTGAAGGCCAAGTGACACGTGCTGATGTTGATGATCGTGAACTTATTGCAACCGGTACTGTGATTGATAGTCATAATAATAGTGATATTGATAAAATCAATTTTGATGACCAACAGTGTACAAATGATTCTACTTTATACTCTGATAATGAAAACAATGTTAGTGATGCTTGTAATATTGTTATTAATGGTAATGACGAGTGTATTATAAATCGTGTTCATCATGTTCAAAGAAGCATAAACTTTGGCACAGATAAACAAAGCCAAAATACCATGTCAAAAGCATCTGGTTTTAACATTGCTCATTTAAACATAGTTTCTCTCATGAGTAAAATTGATCAATTGCGATATTTCATGAAGACACAGTATGTTCATATTATGGGTATCTCGGAATCTTGATTGGATGAGACCATTTCTGACGACTTCGTTTCAATCGATGATTTCACCATTTATCATAACGATCGATGCCGTGATGGTGGTGGAGTAGCGTTATACGTTCGGCATGACGAAGTTAACCATAAAGTCAGATATGATCTCATACCACAGGATCTTGAAATGGTTATAGTTAGGTAGATCCCCAGCATGAGTGTCACGTTGGGTATATATGCATTTTTCTTGATAAAACTGGTAGTTGAGAGCGTGTACTTTAAGAAACTGGATGATGCCAAAAATTCAAGCTTGAGCAATTTTTGTTGTTTGCGTCAGAAGCCACACCCTCTTTTTCAAATACGCCTTATGTATGAATCTGATTATTTGGTGTAAACATACTGCGTTTGATATCAAATTAAAGCTGAATGGAATATGTACTGCAAATACCTTATAATGTGCTTCAAATTCAAAATGGCTGCCAAAATTGCATATTTTCATAAATCAAACGAATAAAATCTGTTAATATGTCCAATATCGTAAATTTTCACTAGAGTAAGCAAATTTGTATAAATAATATCATTATTGTTCTAAACATTGACCGTTCAATTATTTAAAAATAAACAGCCGCCCAAACAACGCAAGAAATGAGCACTAGCTAGCATGCTTTGATGCATAAATGGAATTTAGTCAATAAATATTCAAAATGATCAATGCATATTGATGTTTTAGGTTATGCAAAAGAAAACATATTGCCCCATAATAGGTTCTATCCGGTTTCAAATCCAAAAAAGTGTACATATTGAGATTCAAAATGGCTAAAAAGGTATATTTCTACACACCAAAATGAATTTCAAAAACGCATAAGCGCAGCATTAACGATATTAAATATCCCTAGCAACCCATGTAAATAGCTTTAAAGGAATTATTTCCCACGGATTTGAAAATCCAAAATAGCCACCAAAATTAGGTTCAAAATGGCAGCAAAAGAATCCTTTTATATGAGGAAACTGGTTACAGTGACATTAAATTTATATTAAAACAGTTTAAAAATGTTTTGCTAACAAAGTAATGAATGAATATTGCTTAAAAGAGACATACTGACCAAGCTCCTGTAATTCACGTGTTTTAATATGGCCGCCAAAATGATATTTCCTAAAGTATGCGTATAATGTAGGGATATTTTGGTGGTCGTATTGGGTCTCTTTTTCGACAATTTTTTTAATTTATAGCTTGTGAAAGACATTATTTGGTTACAAATGTTTTTGTTGAAGTACAAGAACCATTTTCATTAATTATTTTTAATACCAAATGTTTTAATGCTATTTTGATGATGCTGTATCCATCTGATCTATCATCTCGAATATGCTAGACTTTGTTGTCAATGTCCATTTGATTTTTTGAAACACAATATTGTGAAGGGATGCTTATGTTGTAACCAATAAAGCCATTTTCATTATTTATTTTTCTGTATTCAATGCATTTAATGCTGTTTTGAAGTTGCTGTAACATGTTTTTGTGCAAAGCGCACGGTGTTAGTACTGATGTTTTAAGTCGTACATATGTATTTTTTTAATTTTAAAGATATGAATGGTACATCTTGAGGACAAATAATCTTAATGTTAGCTAAAATGTTCCTCTGTATAGATATTTCAGAATATTTGGCTTTCTTAAGGCTACTTTGGTCGATTTCATTGAACATATGCTATCTTGAAGTTGAAGCAAGTGACCTAATGATTAGAGAGTCACATTATATACTTCATTAGCTTTAATTTGATACCAAACATGACATATTTACAACTCAAATGGGGTCTGTCACACTTAACACGGCATGTAAAAAAGGTGGAATGGATTTGACGCTAATAACAAAAATTGCTCAAGCGTGTATTTTTGGCATCATTCAGGTTCTTAAAGTACACGCTCTAAACTATTAATTTCATCAAAAAAATTGCATATATACCCAACATGACACTTAAGCTATAATTTGGCTGAAATCTACCTGACTATTATTGTTGAAGTCAAGTCTGGAAATGCCAAACTCATTGTCGTTATTAATTGGTATAGACCACCTGATTCTTTGAATCACGTTTACCGTTGAAAACGAAGGCAAGGAAGTTCTCGTAATTGGTGATTTTAATTGTAATTTATTAAGTGACGAAATATGTTGTTATACAAGTAGAGTGATCGATATTTGTGACAGTTTTAACTTAACTCAATTAATTAAATCTTATACAAGAGTGACTGAGACTACTGCAACTCTAATTGACCATATCTATGTTTCTAAATCGGATGCAATTAAGAACGCTGGTGTTATACACACGGGTATGAGTGACCACTCAATTATATTTGTTTCTTGTGGTAAAGTTAAGGTCAATCATAATAGCCATCATAAATATAGGACAAAAAGATGTTATTCGAAATTCAACGACAACTCATTTATTGCTGATATTAATTGTATTGATTGGACATATTTATATACTTGTACTGATGGCAACACATGTGTTAATTATTTTGAAAATGTTTTTAAAGCTGTAGCCGATAGGCATGCACCAAATAAGAAGAAACGTGTCATACATACACAATCTCCCTGGCTAAATAAGAATATCATTCAGATGATGCGCAAGCGTGACAAACTTAAAGCCGATGCCATCACTACTGGTTCGTCTGACATCTGGAGGGCCTATCGATCACAGCGAAATAAAGTTAACGCTGAAATTATAAACAGTAAACAAAAGTTTGTGTTAGATGGTATTGTAGCAAGTAAGAAAAATCCTAAGAAAGTATGGGAATGTATAAGGCATGTTGTACCAAAAAATAACAAATCTTCTCACTTGAATCACGTAAAGTATAAAGGGAAAGAGTGCAATAATGAAACTGATATCGCAAATGCTATGAATGATTACTTTGCTAACGTTGGTCCATCTTTAGCTGCAAAGTTTCCTGATACTAACTCAAATAATGTTCAGGATGATACAATCCGGTCCGTTAATAAAGTTTTTAATTTCCATCATGTTTCTTTTGATTATGTTCGTAAGCTTATAAACGCCCTAAGTGATAATAAGGCAACCGGTACGGACGATATTCCATCCAGACATATCAAGATTGCAGTTGATTCCATTACTGTTCCCATCACATATATCATCAATTTATCGCTCTCTTGTGGGGTTTTCCCTGACAAATGGAAACATGCACGGCTTTGTCCCATATATAAGAATGGTGATAGATCTGAACCAAGAAATTACAGGCCAATTTCCATACTTCCAATTCTGTCTAAACTTTGCGAGAGGGCTGTTTTCGATCAATTGTACTCCTTTTTAAACAATAATGGTTTATTATATGTCAATCAATCTGGTTTTAGGCCAAACCATTCAACTGCCACAGCATTGTTAAATGTGACCGATGATTGGTATGATGCTATTGACAAGGGAAATTTAGTTGGAATGGTTATGTTAGACTTAAAAAAAGCCTTTGACACGGTTGATTTACATATACTTCTTAACAAATTGAGGAAACATGGTATGGATGATAATTGTATTTTATGGTTTGAAAGTTATTTAAATGACAGGAAACATGTTACAGAAATTAATTCAGCAACATCAAAAGAAGCAAATTGCACTTGTGGAGTCCCACAAGGTTCGATTTTGGGGCCACTCCTTTTTATTGTATAATTATATTAATGATTTACCTGATTGTGTTATTAAATGTAAAGTTAGTATGTATGCAGATGATACTGCAATATATGTTCATGGCAAAAATATAGATAATGTTTGTAAAATGTTAAATGATGACCTTAACAATGTAAACAAATGGCTTACCAGTAATAAACTTACTCTAAATGTTCTTAAAACAGAGTATATTATCATAGGGACACATCAAAGGTTAAAATATGTTAAAAATAAAACGTGTAACATAAGCATAAATAATACGCCTCTGAAAAGAGTTAATGCCTGTATGCACCTAGGTGTAATAATTGATGAAACTCTGTCCTGGACACAACATATTGACAATATTCGTAAAAAAGCTCTTCCTGGTATTTTTATGTTAAAAAAGGCTAAATGTTTTCTTGGAACTCATCATCTGAATATGATTTATCATAGTATGGTTGAGTCACATTTTGATTATTGTAATGTTGTGTGGGGATCAACCTTTCAAACACAAAAACAAAGGATCCAAATTCTTCAAAACCGTGCGGCGAAAATTATTACTAGGACAGGTTGGTCAGATTCTAGCACAGCCGCATTAAATACACTAGGCTGGAAAACCACTTATGACATGTATAATCTCCATCATGACCTAACAATGTATAAAGTTATGAACAATATGTCACCCACGTATTTAAATGAACGTTTTAGAGTAAAAGAAACTTCGTATAACATAAGATCCAACTCAACAACTCATTTATATGTTCCATTTCCTAGACTTGAATATAAAAAACGCAGCTTCTCATACACCCGTGCAATAAGATGGAACTTACTACATGATAATGTTAAAAGGGCAATCAACACAAGTGCATTTAAAGCTATGTATGCAATGAATTAATTTTATCTAAAGGATGTTTATTTTTAATGTAATTTTATGTACCTTTTCAATTTATGTCATTGTATTTATTATCATGTATATTATAAAGTCGTTATTTTTTATGTTCATTATTCATTTGTTTCTATAATAACCAAAAATATTTTGTTTTAAAATCCTGGTTTTAATTGAGGTAACTCAAAATGTGGTTGTGTGAATGTGAGAGATTATAAGTTGGCCTATGAACCTAATTAGTGATGCATGCAGTAGTTATCAATCGTGAATGAGATAATCGTGTCAAGTACGTGGATGTGAGATTGAAAGGTGTGAAAGTCAAGTCTGGGGGTTACCTCTATTTTAAACTTGTATATTAGCCTTGTGTCTATAATTTTATATCAATTCTTAAAATACTTCATTTTACAACTGTTTCTAAAGTTCATAATAATTGTCTTCCATTTTTATTGTTTAACTTGTATATATTCCATTGTAAATTAAGTATATCTTTTAGTGTGTCTTTTCATGTTATCACGGACATGTGGAAGAACAATCATATTATATTGAACATGTTTTTAACCGTGTTGAAATAAAGAATAATATATATAGTATGCATCCTTGTCTGACTCCAGTTTTTGATCTGAACCACGATGTTATGTCACCATTTACTCTAACAGTGCTTTGTGATGATCCGTACAGAGCTGTCAGAAGATTGATGGTTTTTCTCAGGTATCCAAGATGATGCATTGCCTGCCAAAGGCCTTCTTGCCAGACAGTATCAAAAGCCTTTTGATAGTCTATGTAGCAGCAGTAGAGTGGTTTTCTTTTCTCATTATACAATTCTGCAAGCTGTTTGAGTGTGAATAACTGGTCAACTGTACTTCTCCCTGGTCTGAATCCTGCCTGAGATTCAGCAAGAATCTGTTCAGTGTGGGTTTGCATTCTTTTGTGAAGTATGCTGCAGAATACTTTCCCTGCAAGACTAATGCTGCTTTCATACTAATGTCGCTTTGCAGCTTTGTCGCTGCGTGACGTAACATTTTTGTAGAAACTTGTCGCTTCCGGTTGTCGTAGCGGCAAGCTGCGGCAAGCCGATTTATCGATTACCCAAAGCAAAGCGACAAAGCTGCAAAACTACAGGAGTTGATTTCATTTCAACTCGGAAGCGACATCGCTGGTGATTGACCAATGAGCTGTGAGTTTGTGCGTCCGATATTTGCATATTTCCTTAACCGCTTCCACAGTTCCAATTATTTATCACGAAACTTGTCCTGTGACGAGGCTAACACACGTAAACAGCATTAGTCTGGCACTTTACAGGGGTTCCCGTGCACCCCCCTTATAACTAAATTCTAACATGATTTTCAACATCCCTAGGATGTCAACTTAATG
>JXSR01S036806.1:8014-26620 GCA_000969725.1 Ophiothrix spiculata | reverse complement strand
AACTCTGTTCTGCACAGACTACATTTTTGCCACCCTGCATTTTCATTTTACTCATGTTCTCATCTTTCTCTGTGCAAATTTTGGTTCAATAATCATAAAAAAATAACGGGATTCAAAAAGTGCCGAATTGCGGCTACACTATATTGCAAGTGACAATACATGCAATGTATGATCGTAATTGACCGAAATCATTTTTGTTAGGTTTTTAATTTTTAAGCTTACCTCAAAAGTTTCCAGGATAACCAACAGAAAACATCCTTAAACGCGTTTATTTCTTTTCAACGATTACTCCATGACAACGCTTGATTGGCCGAAACTGGAAGCCGTGTGAAGTTCATCGAGGTGCCATTTAATCCTCATAACAAGTTTGTTGCAAATGTTTAAAAATTTAAAATGAGAAAAAGCCACATTTACCGACTGATTGGAGATGAATTCTCAGGTATGTGAGCATTCATCTCAAGCCAGCCATAAAAACAGTCTCTTTCAACTTCTACTATTTTAAATATTTGCAAAGAACGTGTTATAAAGATTACAATCCGGGATTACGATGGCACCTCAATGAACTTCACCTGGTTTCCAGAAGTCAAGTTATGATCCGTCAAAAGTTGCAAGAGAGAATAAGGTGAACCTGAGATAAACGCGTACAGAGATCAGTTAGCCCAATATTTTCTGCTGATTGTCTTTAGAATTTATTTCATATGTTCGATCGTTTTTTTGAAATTAAAATTTTCAGGTGTTTTGAAGTAACAAAAGAATTGCAAATCTGCTAGAAATCAATTTAGGCAAATTACAACTTTGACCTTCACCTGAAGCGCGAAAGGAAGTTTGCTACATTTACGGCTGTATAGTGATGAACGAACACAAAGGTTGACGAACACAAAAATTGTTACATATGATGTTAAACGGGTGTTAAAACCAATTCCTTTCCACTTAAACAAAATTTATGGAAGGAAACTGTGTCTTGAAGCCTCTACACAAGATCATTTATTTTCTCTTAGTCATTTTTATGACGACGCAATAAAGTATCATATACCACATACCACATTTTTCATGTTAAATTGTCATTGTATGATAAGGTAGAGATATTTTAGTAATACAACTTTGGTGCACAATTAAGAATTATTAGTGACACATTTAACTGATTTTTAGTTGCTAGACCTCAATTTTTTTCCTTTTAACTACAAAAACGAATATTGTGATTAATAATATATGATCAATCATTATGTTTCATTTTTCAATATTATCCCCTTAATAAAAATTGTATTAAACATATTTGTCATACAATACAATACAATGCAGGCATTTATATAGCGCTCTTACATGAAAAAACAGGTATCACTAATGCATTTAATTTATCATACGATTATCGGATTAATTATTCCTAAGCATTAATTATGACCAGTTCAATACGACATCACATTTATCAAAGTGTATCCATTTATCGTATGACAACAAATAAAGATTAATTTACATGTTGTTTCAAATATTTTTGTTTTGTTTTAACAATAAGTATTGAAGATATTGCTGTTGCACAGTTTCATATATATACACGTTGCTATTGTATTATTTTGATTTTCAATAATGCTCAACGGATATGATAGTAAATGATTGTTTTTAACACAATGCTTATTTTTTCCAGTTTCAATTTGCACTGATAAAAAACAATGAGATTCGATACTAGCATCTCTGTTTTCCTCCCAATGTTTTATCCCCTCACACAATTGACTATTTTCCTTGGCATTAATCATGGCCAAGACAACGCGGTATCTCATCTATATACCATATTTACTAGATTACCAGTAAATCACTACATGTGACAGTTTCCACAGTTTCTATAATTACATCGGTCTTGTTCCGTGATTGCATTCTGATCCAAAGGCTATTTGCACTCTACATCCTTTTGAAAGGTGCGAAATATAACTCTTTGTATACTGTATATAAATAACACTATTTCAATCTAAACATTTTTAAATATTAAAATGCAAATTTATCACATATTTTATCTGAAAGTTGTACCATTATTAGTATCATATTTTAACACACTGCATCATATTTATCATTTACGTTTCGACATAAGGGATGTTTAACGTAAAATATTTTATTAAGCCCTTATAAACAAGCTTTAACACAAACACTACATCTGCTCATCTTGTGTATGTAAAACAATGGGACGCTTAGCGGACGTAACTATCCACTATTACATAGAAGTACTATTCAACTGTCCCCGCCCACCAATTTGTGTGGATGTGCTCAGTGCCCACAAAACCAGACAGCACGACTTAGATAACCGCCTCCAGGGTATTCAGTATAAGGTTTTGTATACATGATAAACATCTTCACTGTCCAGGTCGAGTGGCTTTGAAAATACCACCAGTTTTAGAAATCGGCTTGTTGTTTCTATAGACATGATAGAGGCTGCTATGAGCGGATGGTGATTGCATTGAATGGCATTCTCAATTTTTAATATTGGGATATTACGGTAAATCGAAATGCTGTTTCTATCTTCCAAAAATCGGTTGCTTCGATGCAATAGTATTTGAAAGTTGAACGTTACGTCATATTTGTGAAATCTACTTTGCTTTTATACAATAATTTGAAATTTATGCTACATGGCATTAGTCTTGACAAGGATGTCGTTCTTTAGTAGCTGTAGCTTGAATATGCTGTGTGCTTTAATTTTGAACTTCATCGTGATGGCATATACTGCTAGTGAGCCAGTTCTAAAAGTCACATCTCCATTGAATCCGGTAGAAGAAAATGGTATACTCAGTCTACATTGTCAGGTGTGGAATTTACAGCCGCTACATGAAGTTACTGTGACGAGGAAAGTGGATGGAGTGTTCGAAAAGCTTTTCGTCGATCAAATCGTGTTTACCGATTCTGATGATATGTTTCTTGCCGAACGACAACTAATTGATGGCTCGACAGTGTTTTTCTTGACTATCATGAATGTTGGAAATGAGGATAGGGGACGTTATACTTGTAAAATTGTGAACAAGGAGGATAATCAAATCTTAAAAACTGGATTTATTGATATTGAAATCACCCATTTCCCTGTTGAAACAGACCCTATATGCAGCCCGTATGAACTTGTAAACATCCGTGCAGGTGAGGAAATAGAACTATCGTGTAATTCTGAAATAGCGTATCCTAAAGTTGAAATAATATGGACAAAATCAGGTGAGCCGATCAAAGGAGACATTGAAACGTATGATCAAAATGGAAGAATATACTCAGTTTTGAGATACCGGACAACTATGAAAGATAACGGTAATATATTTCAGTGTGAAGTTACAAGTATAGCATTTCCAGATAAAATGCAAAGTTGCCATGTTGGGCCGTTACAGATTGAATATAACCCTAACTTAATTGTCACCGATTTTGTGCCTCTTTTAACATCTAAGCCAGCATTTGATATTGATAATGACTCCGGGACTGGAATTATTTCATCTGGTGGCACACGTAAGGTATTTGGTGGCACTGAGTGCAGCGAGATTTGTTCAACAACATCATCACCTCTCTTTTACTGGATAATCACAACCGTAGTTGCCGCAATCATAGCTTTAATATTCTTTATATTGGGTATAACATTACTGATTAGATATTATCGTATTACAATCGAACATGATACTCATTATGGGTCTATTATGCATCATTCGCCGAGGGATGGTATTTATTCTGAATTAGAACATCGACGGAATGACAATAAGGTTTATATGACATTAGAAAAAGGTGATAAGGTTTTGCAAAAGGTGCAAATAAGCAGAACTAATCCACTAGGACATTATGAAACTGCTCCAACTATGCCAAAATTTTGATTGTAAATATGCTAAATTGACTATTAATATTGAACTATTTTACTACTGTATGTGTTTGTTCACAGTTAATAAAGATTTGAATTTGTTCTGCTATTATATGACAAGATTTTCACATGATAGACCAACGATTTTATCATATGATTCCGTGCAGTTAAAATCAACATTGGTTATGATGATAAAAAGAATGTCCCAAAGTGTGAACATTACATGGAGTCAAATGAAAGTAATAACAAAGCATGAAGGTGACAAAAATGCTGGTAATATTTTTAATTTCAAGACAACCGCAACGCTCTAACATAGATAGAAAGATGGACATTTAAAGACAATCGCAGACTATGAAAATTTATACATCTATTATATATCACAACAGTATACTTGGTATATAAAGCATAAGTAATGTTATTCTGTTACAGTCGAACATTTGACCATCTGTTTGAAGTTATTCAATCAATTTATTAGCAAACCAAATGGTATGACAAAATGTTATTTTGTACCATATATTGTCTGAGCACAGAACTAATAAAACTCTATACTCTCTATCAATCCTACACAATTCTAATTTATGAAATATTGAATAAAACAATGTAGAAATTTAAAGGATATTTTACATAACATATGTGATGGCTCGCCTTGAAAGGGGGAATTTGCAGATGATTTTTTTGATTTTATCATTTCATCTGTTACAACATTTTCTAAGCTTCAAAATGTCACCTTAATTGTTGAAATTGATCAAGGCGATCAAATTTTACAACAGAAAATCTGCTGAAAATTTTCATTATTTTCTTTATTTGTTGCTGCCTATTTTAATTAGTTTATTGAAAAATATTCTGTCGCAAAAGTCCCCTTTTTCGGGGTGAGTCATCACATATGTGCCCCGTCCTATCTAAAAGTACCGCTGGTCTCATCTGAAAGTTGAAGGGTTAAGGTTTAAAATGACACATTGCTTTTGTTTATATGATGTTCGGTTGCAAAGTCACATCCAAATTGGTAAAAGAAATCGGACTGAATCGGAAAACTATAGTTCTGAGAAAATCGAGCTTAAAGTTTTTGTACTGAGTAAAACTTGAATAGAGTGATGATTTCTATCTTGGTTTTTAACACATTTTTCTTATGTTTTGGATGTTGGAACCTGATTAATATGATAAAATACCCTTTAAAGGTAATGTTTTGGATGAAATTAGAAATTCGACCTTGGACGTGATTGTTGACTATCGTCAACTTCAATGACTCGTATCTCGTAATATACTATGACGACCTTAAGGTACCTTTAGCTAGAACAGGGCACATATTTCATGATAAAACGATTAATAATATGGCAAATTGAAACTCCGGGAAGTCGCACTGCAATATGATTAGTATGATAACCGATACTAAATAGCACTCAATAAACGTCCTTAAAAACGTTAAATTAGCCTACCTTCTCCTTTTTTATTTATTTTCGACAAAATGTCAACAATGTTAGTTTTTCTTATATTTCATACGTTTGCAGCTAACTTGCGCCAACATTGTACACTGAACTTACACCCGGTTTTAAAAAAATTGACATCCACGCATCATATTTTGGAATATACAGTGAACATTTTGTCGAATGACCCATTTCTTCTGCGATATCCTGTGTTAAATGTCACTTCAGTGCTATCACTTGTTGGTACATATACATCATGTTCATGTTCGAGTACCCCTTCCTCGGATTGAAACAAATGATTGGTAATCAAGTACTGAGAAAATATAGCCGCCAATAAAGCAAAATAATTGGAATAATTATTTGAATTGACATCATAATAAAGTTAATGAAAAATCCACGTGATATTTTTGTTTATGCAATATGACAACCTTCATCAAAAAATAACAAGTTCGGTCACACCACAAACTTGTCGTTATGCTGTTTATATTATTTAACTTTTAATACAGAAGACTCTCAATAGTTTAGATCTGTTAAGCATCTATTGAACATCAGCTTAAAAGTATAATTCAAAAAATCTAATGATTTTTAATTAAACGATTTCATTTGTATTTTGAACAATTTAGAACCTTCATATTATTTCATATTTTTGCATGTTTTTCTTATACAATTAAGCAAATTCAGTTATCACATGATCGTTGTACATTTCGATTCTGGGGAAAATTTAGTCAGTCAAGAATAAATCTAAACTTAAAATCGTGCATAACTACTTTAAAACTTGTGTTGGTACTTTAAATAAAGACATTTTATACATTTACGTATTCCAGAAAGGTGTTTTAGGTAAACTTCTCGTCAAAGTTCCGCTTGAAGGCTGCAACGGTGCGTATCAAACTTGGACAGTTGATGTTCAGTTAAACCGTGGTTTGGCTAAACACCTTTTTGGAATACGGGCCTTAGTGTTTGAACAGAAATAAATATGCACCTGAGAAATACATGAACTCTGTCAAGACAATTGTTCATTTCTTGATTCAGTTGAACATTTCATATACACACAATTCTTTTATTTTTCATTGCTCTAAGATTCAAACAATTAATGTACATCGGAAAACTTATGACTAAATATGATGGGCTAAATAAGAAAATATAATATTCTAAGTCCACATTCCAGTTGTAATAAAAAACAAAATTGAAATTAGCCGACAAATGGCCTATTTCCCTCGATTGTGTCACAAATATGTATTTCTATTATTTTTTAAACTGTAATAAATGACAGGTTGTTGCTTTTAAATTTCGGTTAGTTATATTTAAAGGCGTTTGCATTGGGTACAGTTGATACCATTGTATTGTTAATGACGATTTTTAAAACAAAGATGATTTGATGTTTATCTGCGTGATGTCATGATGGCAGCATCTGTCAGGTTTGTTGACTTTATTGAATAATATCTTTCAGCTTTGCTTTTCCCATATCATCCACTCTTATAAAGTATTATATTCTTTAAAAATACTTCAAAACTAATACTTTGAGTCTAGACATTTAAGCATAGATGTTTAAACAGCGATTAAATCTATCAGACGGTTGATCATTTCTTGATTCAGGTACATATACACATATATACCCCGATCAAACAATCTCGAATTTTCAAAGCATAAGTAAATGATAAGTAAATATATTAAAATTTAAAACAGTAACGTCAAGTGATTGTGCACATAATTTGTTAGCTCTGATCATATTCATATACATAATGGGTTTATTTAAAGTACACGTATACGGATGGATACTGGTCTAATGTGTAGTGTCTCAAGTATATAGATTTCCCGCTCTCGTATCATGAGGACTATTTTCATTTTCATGGCTGATTTCAGATCATTGTACGTACAAACAAAGTTTCTTTTAGGGCATCCTATTAATACTCGTTCAAAATTTCAGGTAATATATTGATTCAGTTCTGGACATTGCTCTGCCTTCGGGTGAAAAGCTTTCTGATTTAATTTTGCAAACTTACTCTTGAGAATTCTTGATAAAATTAAATTTGGCGTGTCCAACACTACGTGCGATGAAAATGTCCACTTTATTATCGATACTGAATGTGATGACCACTCCTAAGGCACGAATACCTGTAAAGATTCATTATCGTGTCTTTATGTTCAAGCTTGAGGATGGATTAAAAGATGTGAAACAAACCAAACTGTTATTTAAAGAATAGACTGAGCGCACGTTTTGCTTCAAGGTATAATTAAGAATCTAGTCTGTTTTAAAGGATGTTTAGAAGGGTGTTTCGAATGAATTATTTCGAAATATTAACAAATGTGTACCTCTTCTGACATTTTCAAATTCATCCAATACTCTTGAACAAATCGCAGAATAATTTCACAATATAGCATTATATGTTCCTGGAGATGGGACGTTTATAGAAGTATATAAAGTCAGCGTAAACACACCTCTAACCCTCGTCTAACCAAGTTTTTTTGTAACACGTCTAACCAAGAGGCGGGTTGTTGCACCCCCTCCCTCTTAATTGTTTGAACGAAAAACTCTATGAACTTGGTTTGCCTATCAATAGATAGGTATAGTCCTCCCCAATAAATCGATACCAAGATAAAAAAAAAATGGCCAAGGCGTTACGTGATTATGACGGCATAAAAAAAAAGGATATATAGTAGATTTCATACCAACTACCAGACCTTAATCTAATGAAACATTTTATTATACATTAGTAGCTACATTAAAATATACATGGGCTCTTGTAATAAATAATTTTTTCCACATATAAATCTTCCCAATATGCGAAAATTTCAGAGATCCTTAAGCATTAAATTAATAAAATAATCATATCTATTGTTTTGTTTTTTGAACTATAATTATGACAGATTGGCGCCTCATCAGGGCCTTACGAAGCGGGGCTGGGACAAATATCAAAATATTATTACTAATTTTACTGTCCCGATATTACTGTCCCGCAAATTTTTAGTCAAAATAAGCCAATTTTAGCACAAATATCAAGGTTTTATATTGATTTTTGGCTGAAATTAGCAAAATTTTCGCGTGCTACGCGCTCATTACAAACAAATTGACGGTATATTCATCGGGGCGAAACATAAATTTCGGGACGGTAAATGTGTTTGCTCCCCTTCGTACGGCCCTGTGCCTCATATGTCTGTCAGAGATCTATACTTATGAAATATAGCACAGTGGACACGTTACAGTTGATACAATTGTTTTGTTTATGAAGCTTATTACAACAAAGATGATTTGATGTTTATCTGTGTGATGTCATGATGACAGCATCTGTCAGGTTTGTTGACTTAATAAAATATTATCCTTTAGCTTTGCTTTCCCACATCCTCTACTCTTATATAGTATTATATTCTTTGAAAAATACTTAAAAACTAGGGCCCGTATTCCAGAAAGATGTTTAGCTAAACCATTGTTTAACAGAGCATCAACTGTCCAGGAATGATACGCATTATTGCAGCTTTCAAGCAGAACAGTTCAATGAGTCGTGCTGTTGACGAGAAATAAAACCTTGATTTAGCTAAACACCTTTCTGGAATACGGGCCTAGATGTTTAAACAGCGATAAAATGTGTCAGACAGTTGATAATTTCTTGATTCAGGTAAATATACACATATCATTGTGCATATAACAAGCGAGTCCATAAACGGCGGTACCCCGATCAAACAATCTCGAATCTTCTTAGGCATAAATAAATGATAAGTAAATAATTAAAATTGAAAACAGTAACGTCAAGTGATTCTGCACATAATTTGTTAGCTCTGTTCATAATCATACACATAATGGGTATACTTAGAATACACGAATATGCATGAATACTGGTCTAATGTTGAGTGTCTTAAGCATATAGATTTCCCGCTCTCGTATCATGAGGGCTATTTGCATTTTCATGGCTGATTTCAGATCATTTTACGTGCAAACAAAATTTCTTTTAGGGCATCCTTTTAATACTCGTTCAAAATTTCAGGTTATATTGGACATTGCTCTGCCCTCGAGTAAAAAGCTTTCTGATTTAAATTTTGAAACTCACTGAGAATTCGTGATTAAACTAAATGTGGCGTGTCCAACACTACGTGCGATGAAAATGTCAAGTTTAATATCAGAACTGAATGTGATGACCACTCTTAAGGTACGGATACCTGTCAAGGTATCCGTACCTTCTAGCTTAAAATAGGTGCTAGACTAGTTTTGCAACCCTTCTGGAGAAAAGTAGTCGGGCTTAATTGGTGGATTGACTAGATTACAACTAGTCAAGCTATACATTGCAATAACACGTCATGTCAAAAGTCCATTCCTTTCAACTTGGAAAGGCTTATTTTTGAATTCATACAACGGAACTCGCCAAGTCAACTGTTACTGCACAGTGAGGTCACTCTTCTTTGCCGATCTTTTTTGAATTTTATACTTAATAATTGTGTATGTACTTCATATAATTTACATTATGGATTTATTATTAACGCTGTATATAGCGTCTACCCATGACACTTCACATATGTGTCACCGACATGCATGGTAAGCTTAATGCTTGTTGTTTATACAAATGGAATTTGTGTCATGGGATAGAAGAGTGCACTGCTGTGATTGAGGTGCAACAGGCAAAATGGATGTCCATATTCAGCCCAACTAGCTTTGATGGCCTCAACTAGGCTGATATTGACAATATGTATTTCTGCAGAGTGGGTCTGAAATTCATGAGGCAATACTATTCTCTGATCTCTGCAATTGACTGCTCATTCTCCTCCAAAATATATATAGAATCAAATTGAACTAGCCTGACAGGTTAAAACTAGTAGAGCAGGATGGACTAGCTTATGCTTATGCTAGTCAATCAAACTAGTCGAGCCTGACCGACTAGGTAAAAGCTAGTCCAGATGGACACCATCTCGACTAGTGTTTATCTAGTCAAAAACTAGTCGAGTGACTAGTATAAACTAGTCGAGCTAGGTCGACGAGCAAGACCGACTGGGCAAAAGCTAATCAAACGACTAGCCTAAAACTAGTCAATCTTGATTAGGTAAAATCTAGTCCAGATGGGCACCTTCTGAACTAGCTTTTACCTAGTTGGGCCGACAAGTTTAGGTTTTCAGTGCTCTTTCATAAAATCATGTACATCGACAATTGTAATCCACCAATTGTTGGTGCAGATTCATGGTCCCATGTTTCAAAAGTAAGATATAAATAGAAAAAATATATCATATCCTTCGTAAAACATTTCCAGTTTTAAAGGAGAAAAGAGTTTTATTAGACATATATCGTTGTTGTCAGTATCTTTAGATTTACCTGCAATAAATGAATATGAATACCTACGTTAGATATATTATTGGTAATAGTTCCCGGCAAATGTTTTGTATGTTTTTGTCCTTTTCTAAAAGATCATCATTTTCTTGTTTAAATTTGTAAGAAAACACAAGTGATATATACAGATTTCATACCAGCTACCAAACCTTCATCTAATGAAACATTTTGTCACACGATATTAGCAAAATTACCATTTACATTGGTTCTATTTTATCGTATCTAGTGCTTTCTAACATTTGTTTGAACTTTCGTTTGGAATCATTTTCGCTATAATTATACTGATCACAAAAAATACAATACTTTGCGTATTGTCAAATTTAAATCTTGTATATACTATAATAAATAATTCTTACCACATAACAGACATTGAATACATCTTACCAATATGCTAAATATCGGAGATCCTATAAGCCTCAAATTAATAAAATATTTTGGAGCTATAACATATGACAGATTGGTGCCTCATATGTCGGTTATTATCGGTCATTTTATTCTGAGGTCTTTACATTTGAAATATTGCATATTGGATACGGTACAGTTGATACCATTATTTTGCTTATGAACCTTTTTACAACAAAGATGCTTTGATGTTTATCTGTGTGATGTCGTGATGACAGCATCTATCAAGTTTGTTGGGTTTACATAAAAATTATTATCTATTAACTTAAACTGTGTGTATGATTATCGTTCTTTGTTTGATATGACTTTCTATTCTCACCATTCTAGTCTTAACTCTCATTTTTTTCTTCTCTTTAGCTCAGTTTCTTACCCTTTTACTTATCACCGACGGCACCCTTTACCTTTCATAACTTCTTTTTCTCGGTAATGTAGAATGCCAAGATTTGGTGTCCGACTATTTTTATTATATGATCAAATAAACTATCTCTCCTTCGCTTATAAATCGGCTTCTTATTCTTAGCTTCATTGCCACTCTATGGTCACTTGGTAACTTAGTCATTCCTTAATCATATTGATAATGCATCATTTTTGAGCAACAAAACAAAATCTAATTACGTTTTCCTTTAAGTTTTGCTTGTACCCAAGCTTTTTCTATTTTTACTGTTCAGACCAAAATCTAATTACATTGTCTGTTCTTTTTATTTATTTTTATTTTATTTTTTCTTAACCAAATTTCCGATTTCAACTTATACTTACTAAAATCGTACCAAAATATGTGTTCTTTTCAAAAATTAACATTTATTAACGCTTCTTCTAATTTAGTCTTGATTTCCTTATACGCTTTATTGCTTGATGTATTTCGGATTTGAGGATGTTTAGCTGTCATAAACAATATGAGTGGTGCTCTGGCAAAATGAGCGGAAAGGCGCGATATAAGATTTTGAATAAATGGCTGCTAAAGTAAAAATATGGTAAAAAGATCACATTTCGTTTTTTGACATAAAAAGTATTATTGCATAAGTGTTAAGCTGTACCTCGCGTTTTAAAGGTCAATTATGCCGGGAAGTGCAATTTATCACGGGTAATTGATTGCGTTTTGCTAATATAGACTATTATAGTAATCAGTAACTTTAAAATCGATTAGCGACAATGTTTTGCTGCCAGATTTGGGGTGGACTGTCTTGTATTTTGATCTCTAAATGAAAATTGCATAAGGAAAGTATAACATATTATATACCATTCGAAAGCTGAGGTTATAGAAAATTAAAATATGTCATAAACTCAATTTTGAAAATCGCGACTTTCCGCTCATTTTGCCAGAGCACCACTTATATATTAACTTGTGATTAGGCCTATATACCATGAAAACACTCACCATTTTACCCGGTGTAAAAGTAATCAAGGTCCCCCTGGAATCACAAAGTCCGTCTTCCATAGACTATCATGAATAAAGCGTGAATCTAATGTTGCGTGAAAGTTGTTAGCCTATACTTTACTGTAAAATCCGGACAGTAAGAAAAGGGGACTGAAATTCATTTTACATTGGTTTCCCGCTGTTATAACAATACTAAAGTTAACATTATCCATGGTTTATTGATATTTGCTGGTTTGTATCATATTCCAAACAGACATAATGAATAAATAAATTATTTAAATGCTTGTTCTCAGTCATCTATTTTTAATCTACAAGAAATAATTTATAAGAAACTAATTTCCAAATACTCAAATAACTTACACTCTTTCTGCCCCGTGTTTATTTTACGAGCTCAGGTTACAGCTATGTGTTTTGACTATGTATAAATATAATAAGCTGAAGTGATTACTCAATTTCCTATTTCACACCATCAGTAAGGTCTAAGCCTTTAATATTCAATGATATCACGGCTCTGTACTACATCTCATCCAAACCATTCACTGTGTAAAAAAAACATCACACAAAACACGCATATTGAAGTGAGTTTAAAAAGTATGACATGGTATAGTTTCTGTTACAGTGATCTCTTAGTCATCCGAATTTCACTTAAGGACCACCTGCCTCCACCTTTTACCAATATTTTGTTTATTCATTTTTTTCTTGAAAAGTAGACTTCACAACGTACTTGATTCCTGGCATATCCTTTATTATCGTGCAAATGGATACCAGAGTGGAATATTGGTTAACTTTAACGTTGTGTACTTCTTGTCGTTTGTTATCATAAGAGTCATCCATTACGCTGTATGAAATGGTATAGATATGCAGAAAAAATATTTATTATAATAAGAGTATATCAGAACCTTCCCATCATGTAATGCTTCCAAATGAATTTTGGTACAGGTTGTTTAAAGAGAGTTGTAAGTGAACAGTGTCTTGCAGCCTCTACCCAAGATCATCTATTTTCTCTTAGACATTTTATGACGACGCAACAAAGTATTAAATACCACATTTTTCATTTTAAATTTAGGTAACCTATGAGTGAAGTGTCGTTTGTATTTGTTAGTGTGGAATTGTTACTTTATGATAAGGTAGAGATATTCAGCAATACAACTTTGAAGCACGATAAGAGTTATTAGTGACACATTTTACCTGATTTTCAGTTGCTAGTCCTCAAAAACCCGAGTTTTTCGTATTAACTACATTCACGAATATTGTGTTTCATAATCTATGATCAATCATTGTGTTTCATTTTTCAATATTATCTTCTTAATGCGTTTTGTATTAATAATATGTGTCGTACTAATGTATTTCATTTATCATACGATTGGATTAATTATTCCTAAGCATTAATTATGACCATATCAATACGACATCACATCTATCAAAATGTATCCATTTATCGTAAGACAACTAATAAGGATCAATTTGCATGTTGTTTAAAAATATTCGACATAAAAAAGGTTTCGGCGAAAAAGGGTCAACTTTTTCGAAGTAGTCCTTAGGCGTCATTTTGACCTTGATAATGGACGTGAAATCACTAGTTAAGTTACCTGTATAAACTAGTGACTCTATTCAATATGTATGCCAAAAATTGTGATATTCTGATAGGTGTAAGTAAGTAAAAACTTGCGGTAAACATGACAATCAGCCGAGCGAGACGTTTTTAGGGACTGTTGCCTTTGATTTAGGTCAGGGTTTAATACCTATGAGTGTAGTTTCGTTTGTATTGTAAGTGTGGAATTGTTACTTTATGATAAGGTAGAGATATTCAGTAATACAGCTTTGAATCGGAATTAAGAATTATTAGTGACACATTTTACCTGATTTTCAGTTGCTAGTCCTCCAAAAAACAGAGTTTTTCGTATTAACTACTATAACGAATGTTGTGTTTCATAATATATGATCAATGATTGTGTTTCATTTTTCAATATTATCTCCTTAATAAGATTTGTAATAAAAGTATGTGTCATACTAATGTATTTCATCTATCATACGATTATCGGATTAATTATTCCTACACACAGAAAAAATATTGTGTTAAAAAGAGAAGATGGTTAACAAGTTGGGTTAAATTTTGCACAATGTTGGGTAAATTTTGACACAATGTTGGGTAAAACGTGCACCATTACACAACATTGTGTCAAATTTTACCCAACATTGTGCAATTGTGCAATTGTGCAAAATTTAACCCAACCTGTTAACCATGTTCCCTTTTTAACACAACTTTTTTCTGTGTGTAAGCATTAATTATGACCATATCAATACGACATCACATCTATCAAAACGTATCCATGTATCGTAAGACAACTAATAAGGATCAATTTACATGTTGTTTAAAAATATTTATTGTTTAACAATATATAGGGCCTACTAATTAGATATCTGCTGTTGCACAGTTCATATATATACGTAGTTATGGTATTATTTTAATTGTCAACAATGCTCATTTGATTTGATAGTAAATGATTTTTTGTGTTCAGTTTCAATTTTCACTGATATGAACAATGAGATTCGATACTAGCATCTGTGTTTTCCTCCTAATGTTTTTATCTCCTCACACAATTGACTATTTTCCTTGGCATTAATCATGACCAAGACAACGCGGTATCTCATCTATATACCACATTTACTAGATTACCAGTAAATCACTACAAGTGACAGTTTCCACAGTTTCTATAATTACATCGGTCTTGTTCCGCGATTGCATTCTGATCCAAAGGCTACTTGCACTCTACATCATTTAAAAAGGTGCGAACTAAAACTCTTTGTATACTGTATATAAATAAGATTATATTTCAATCTTAACATTTTTAAATATTAAAATGCAAATGTATCCCATATTTTATCTGAAAGTTGTACCATCAATAGTATCATATTTTAATACACTGCATCATGTCTATCATTTACGTTTCGACATAAGGGAATTTTAAAGGAAAATATTTTATTAACCCCTCAACACACTATATACATCTGTTCATCTTGTATATGTAAAACAATGGGATGCTTAGCGGACGTAACTATCCGCTATTACATAGAAGCACTGGCTACTTAACTATATCAATATTCAACTATCCCCGCCCATCAATCTGTGTGGATGTGCTCAGTGCCCACAAAAGCAGACAGCGCGACTTAGATAACCGCCTCCAGGGACTTCAGTATAAGGTTTTGTATACATGATAAACATCTTCACTGTCCAGGTCGAGTGTGGCTTTGAAAACTACCACCAGTTTTAGAAATCGGCCTATTGTTTCTATAGAAACTGCTGTGAGCGGATGGTGCTGAATGGCATTCTAAATTTTGAACATTGGATATTAAATCGAAATGCTATCTACCAAAATCGGTTGCTTCGATGCAATAGTATTTGAAAGTTGAGCCTTACGTCATATTTGTGAATTTTTTTGGTTTTATACAATACTTTGAAGTATCTACTACATGACATAGGTCTTTACAATGATGTCGGTCTTTAGTAGCTGTAGCTTGAATATGCTATGTGCTTTAATCTTGCATCACATCGTTATGGCATACACTGCTAGTGAACCAGTTCTTAAAGTCACATCGCCATTGAATCCGGTAGAAGAAAATGGTATACTTAGTTTACACTGCCAGGTGTGGAATTTACAGCCGCTACATGAAGTTACCGTGACGAGGAAAGTGGATGGAGTGTTCGAAAAGCTTTTCGTTGATCACATCGTGTTTACCGAATCTGACGATATGTTTCTTGCTGAAAGACAACTAATTGATGGCTCGACTGTGTTTTTCTTGACTATCATGAATGTTGGAAATAAGGATAGGGGACGTTATACTTGTAAAATTGTTAACAAGGAGGATTATCAAATCTTAAAAACTGGATTTATTGATTTTGAAATCAACCATTTCCCTGTTGAAACAGACCCGATATGCAGCCCGTATGAACTTGCTCCCGTCCGTGCAGGTGAGGAAATAGAACTATCGTGTAATTCTGAAATAGCGAATCCTAAAGTTGAAATAACATGGACAATATCAGGTGAGACGATTAAAGGAGACATTGAAACATATGAACAAAGTGGAAGAATATACTCGGTTTTGAGATATCGGACAACTATGAAAGATAACGGTAATATATTTCAGTGTGAAGTTACAAGTATAGCATTTCCAGATAAAATTCAAAGCTGCCATGTTGGGCCGTTACAGATTGAACATAATCCTAACTTAATTATCACCGATGTTGTGCCTCTTTTAACATCTAAGCCTGTGTTTGATATTGATAATAACTCCGGGACTGGAATTATTACATCTGGTGGCACGCGTAAGGTATTCAGTGATACTGAGTGTAACGAGATTTGTTCAGCAACATCATCACCTTTCTTTTACTGGATAATCACAACCGTAGTTGCCACAATCATAGCTTTAATATTCTTTATATTGGGTATAACATTACTGATTAGATATTATCGTATTACAAACGAACATGATACTCATTTTGGGTCTATTATGCATCATTCGCCGAGGGATGGTATTTATTCTGAATTAGAGCATCGACGGAATGACAATAAGGTTTATATGACATTAGAAAAAGGTGATAAGGTTTTGCAAAAAGTACAGATTAGCAGGACTGATCCACTGGGACATTATGAAACTGCTCCAACCATGCCAAAATGTTGATTGTAAACATGCTTAATTGACTATTAATGTTTAACTATGTTTAACTACTGTATGTGTTTGAACACAATTATTAAAGATTTGAATTAATATGTTCTGCTATTATATGACAAGATTTTTACATGTTAGACCAACGATTCTATCATATGATTCTGCGCTGTTAAAATCAACATTTGATTTGATAATTTGAAGAATATCCCAAAGTGTGAACTAAATGGAGTCAGAAAAATGACAGTAATTACAAAGCATGAAGGTGACAAACAATACTGGTCATTTTCTTAATTTATATGACCAACGCAACGCTCTAACACAGAAAGAATAAGATGGACATAAAGACAATCGCAGAATATAAAAATTGATACATCTATTATATATCACGACAGTATACATGGTATTAGTAATGTTATTTTGTTACAGTCGAACATTCGACCATCTGTTTGTTGTAATTCAATTATTTCATCAGCAAACCGAATGGTTTATATGACAAAATGTTATTTTGAATCATGTATTGTCTGAGCAGAAAACTAATTAAACTGTACTCTAGCAAACCTACACAATTCTAATTTATAAAATTTTGAATAAAACAATATAGAAATTTAAACGATATTTTACATATTATATTTCATATTTGTGGCACATTGAAACTCCAGGGAAGTAGCACTGCGATATGATTAGTCCTAAATATGATCATGACCGATACAATATGACACTCAATATGCGTCCTTAAATAAATATAAAAAAATAATAGCATTCTAAGTGCACATTCAAGTTGTAATCGAAAACAAATTTAGCCAACAAATGGACTATTTCCCTCGATAGTGTCACAAATATGTATTTATATTGTTTTTCGAAACTGTAATAAACATGTAAATGACAGATTGTTGCTTTCAAATTTCGGTTATTTATATTTAAAGGCGTTTGCATTGGATACGGTACAGTTGATACCATTGTTTTGTTAATGATGTTTTTATGACAAAGATGATTTGATGTTTATCTGTGTGATGTAATGATGACAGCATCTGTCAGGTTTCGAAAAATATTATCTTTCAGGTCTGGTTTCCCATATCCCCTATGAAGAATTGTATTCTGTGAAAAATACTTAAAAAATTATACTGTTACTTTGAATAGGCCTATAGACATTAAAGCATAGATGTGTAAACAGCAACATATGTACATCCGAGAAAGACAGCTGATCATTACTTGATTTAGGTAAATATGCACATATCATTGTGCATATAACAAGCGAGGCCATAAAAGGCGGTACCCCGATCAAATAATCCCCATTCGTCAAAGGCATAAATACATCATAAGTAAACACATTAAAGTTTAAAACAGTAACGTTAAATAATTCTGTACGGAATTTGTTAGCTCTGTTCATATTCATACACATAATGTGTTTACTTAAAGTATACGTATATGGATGATACTGGTCTAATGATGAGTGTCTCAAGTAGATTTGCCGCTTATGTATCATGAGGACTATTTGCATTTTCATGGCTGATTTCAGATCATTGTACGTTCAAGCAAAATTTATTTTAGGGCATCCTATTAATACTCGTTCAAAATTTCGGGTTATATATTGTTTCAGCTTTGGACATTGATCTGCCTTAGGGTAAAAAGCTTT
>JXSR01S036805.1:42600-56864 GCA_000969725.1 Ophiothrix spiculata | reverse complement strand
CTCGTTTTAGAAAAACGAGGACTAGTTCCAAAACGAGGAACTTTCACTTTACAGTGATAGTAGTGGGTGGGCCAAATATTGGATGACTTATTACCAGTGAAATGTCAAAATCAGCGGTACAAAAGTTTAAGGCAAGTAACATGTAATGAATTATCAAAAAAAATTCAAATTTAAGATATTTAATACTCGCAAAAAAGTCACTTTAATATTGCGAATTCACAAAATGAAGTCCCCGCAAAATTCAAAAAAAAATAAAATAACCAATTAAACAATTCGACTTGTCTTGTTCAACATTTAAATAGTCTACATGAATTTTTATCCCTTTGCTTTTAGGACCAAATGGACTCTTGGAAACTCTAAGTTGAAAACTATCTTGCAAAATTTACTTGTGAGATGGTTTATAATAAGACATATACGGTAATCTAACATAAGACTGACGTTTGTTTTTATTGCAGCTGTGGCAGCTAAAGCACCAAGAAAATCCCTGGGAGCTTCATCAGCAGGGTGCTCTACCTCACCCACTAGTGGAAGCAAAGCTGGGAATAAATTTGGTGGCGGGAACATTGCGGTTTATCATGAAACGCCTGAGTGGCAGCAATCAGTGTCGAACTTCTTTATAAAACCGAAGAGTAAATCATCCAAGAAACCAGAGAAAGAAAACTTGAATCCTGAAGAGGAAGATGAGAGAGAAGATGAAGAAGCTGGAGGAAGCTCTAGCACACCACAAAGGTAGGCATATGGCAGATGGTTAGAATTTGCAAAGACCCATTACAGGGACCACATGCGGGCTTAAAAAGTTGCAAAAGGCATTGCCATGACTTCAGGGCTTGAATTTTATGCGAGTCTGAGAGTCAACGTCTTGCACCCACTAAAACATATATGCATAAGAGTGCAGGTATTAGATTCTAGTAAACTAGAACATTTCACAGAAAAGAGTCCAAGACTGGTGTAAACTCTATCAAGGCGGGCTGGGAATAGAATGACTAATTCTGAATAGAGGATCTAAAATATTGACCCATTGATCCTTCAGAGCAAGCTACATGTTAAACATCTCTGATATATATAAAGCATGTTACTCATAAGATTTGGTAAAAAACATTGCCTTTTATAGGCGTCCAAAACAAAACACTATTCTACCTTTAACAATAACAGAATCAATCATTTTGTTAATTCATTCAAGGTTTATTCAACAACAATGTACATAACAGCCAATGGCTGAATTCTTCCATTTTAAAAAGAAAACACAGAAAAATCAGCAGAAAACACTAATAACCTTGCTTACAACAGAGAGATTGAAGCAAACACACCCGACCCGTCGGTAATCACCTCCAAACAAGGACAATAAATTTACCATCCAACCGAGTGCATACACAATTGTCAGTTAATTGGCTAACCATGGACATGATGCTATCTAATAGCGGACATTTTCTTTACCCATAACATGGACATGCTTTTTTGTGTATGCTTGATATTTTTGTAATTAATTCCTCATTTGTTTTTTATATTTGATTTTTGTACAGCTCACAAAACACAACTTCAAAAGAATCAACAGAAGAGACATCATCAAAATCTAAGACAGAAGCATCATCATCATCCTCCTCTGGCAAATCATCCTCATCCTCTGGCAAATCAAAGAAGAGGAAACATGAAGATGATGAAGAAAAGAAGCAATCTGGAGATGAGAATGACAAGCCAGCAGGATCAAGTACTAGTTCAAAATTAGCAAAGTTTGCAAGAAATAAATGCATAAGTGATAGCGAGGATGATGATTAAACCAAATCAGACTCAACAATTTTTTTGATATATATGTGTTATCAGGAGCAATGGTATCAGGGATACAAGATTTCAAGAAATTTGACTTTCTAGGAACTCTCAGTTTGCCGAAATGAATTCATACCAAGGACAAAGAATTTTCATCCCTTAATTTGCAACTTCGCTACAAATGTAGCTCACACTAAACTTTGTTACAGGGCATTGGACAAAGTTTTGAAATTAAATTGATAATTTACACTTTCTTTATACATTAGAAAGTATCAGTCAGTTACCAGATTTTATTGTGTTGCAACATCTTGTACAAGTCCACATAAGATCATCATCTTTCATGATATTTCTAAAACTACACAAATACAAAATGTAGGCCTTTAAAAGCAGTTAATATTTGTGTCATATCATTTATGTGTATAAGTTCTATGCCTCCAAGAGAAAACTTACCATTTTAAGGCTATCTTTCAAGTAAGTCTAGTCTGTCTTGCAATTTTTCTTATTTTTTTTTTTTTTTTTGAAAATTTTCTGAAAGTCAAAATTGGCCAAAAATAGCAAAAAATCCTCTCCTAAAAATGCAAAATATGGGATGATGAAATGGGTTCAACCATTAAATATTGGGTACACATAATTTGTAATTGTTACAATTTTTAAGTTTTCTTTTCCAACTTAACCGGTTAAGGTCATGCCTGAAACATTGGATGAATAATGTTACCCCATTCTGATCTGAGGCTCCAGAGATGCCACATTTCAGAATAAATTCTGAATTTAGAATTTTTCAATTGGTTTAATCTGAAATTCAGATTTTTTTATTGGTTGTTTCTTGTACAAAGGTATAGGCAATTTTGGTTTCTCACATTCTTTCGAAGTATTTCAGATTTTTCGAACACTAATGAGTGGCATCTCAAATAGACTGCTTTCTCAGTTACATCATACAAACTGAAAAGTACCCAATATCTGGATATTCTGCATTATCAACCATCCATATCACTACCTTTGCATGCAGATTAATGGTGCATTCAGAGTCCAATTGCTGCAACATCACGCGATACACAGTCTAGAAACGTGCATCAAACTTTCAAGACTGTTTGTTGACAAGCTTTTTATTAAGCGGGCTCCGGGCAATTTTTACCCTATGGTCCCCGATGGGACAGAAAAAAAAGAGACCCAAGGCGACGATATTTATCCCTACTACAGCGCCCAGGTCTTGCCGTATATATTTGTTTGTCTCTAGTACGAGTCAAACTTTGTGAAGAAAATGATTTGAAACACAGACATTTTTGCAAAATAATACATATCCACCCAAAGAAAATCAAACAAGTTCTTCTTTTATTGATATAATTTCCAAATAAAAATTGGAATTAAAATTTTCCGAAATACTGGTTCTCTGGAAACTTTTTTCACATTTCTAGCACCTGGTCCATGTTGGCATGAGAAAAAGCTTGCACGTTGAGCGATATTGCAGTGATGAAATCGTTGGACTCTGCACCATATTGACAAGTACCCTGCATACGATGTAGTGGTGTGGTCAATCGCGCAGGATCCCGATCCCGTATGTAATTGTTACTTCAGACAGCATTATGGGAATGAAAAAGCAGTCTATTTATATTGTAGTTTTGCAATTTTTTATTGTATTTTGGTATTCAACTATTTGTATATACATAATGGATAGGTAGATGAAATAAAATAGACATGAACATTAAAACAAATGTTTGTTGATGTGTTACTACATATTGTAACCAAGTAATTTTAGTACTAGTTAGCTGGCATTTTGTTGTGCATTCAAGACCAATAACTTCCCGTAATTCCATCCAAAATTTGAAATCAATTTATAACTCAAAACAACCCACAGTGAGAACAATTTCCCATGAACAGTAAACATGGTAAAGTGCATGTTTGAAATCTACCACATCAAATTTATTAGTGAATCCCTTGGTAAATTAAAATTACCTAAACAAAGGTCATACTACTAGCTCTATTTTTATATGTAAACAATCTCTGAGTGCTAGATTTTTTCACACCCACAGTTTGATTTAGCAAGAAAATCTGTGCTCTCCAATACAAATTTATAGCATTGGTAATTTGACTTTGCTGAACATTCCATTAGTGGAATGCTCAAGGAGCTGTTACTGTGTATTGTGGGAAGATCTTAAATCAACCTCTGCGCTAATACGTTCCCTGATTTTTTTGGAAACAAGCTCGTAAATCCTGTTCAACCTATTGATTATGCACAGACAGCGTGTAGGCCTACATTTTTATTCCCCTGGTTTGAAAAGGGGAATATGTAGTATTGAAATATTGACTGCTTTGAGGGGCATGGTTTAAATTATTTCCTGGGTTTAGAGATTTTAACCATGCCTCGAACAAAAATCAGTCAATATTTGTTTTATATGTACAGAATATATAGATTTTTATCATCTGGTTGGTACATGGTTAAAAAAACACGTTTTAAAGTCGGATATTATGTTGAGCGGGCCAAGTGAAAAATACTAGTATGCCCCGGGCCTAGTTAAATCCAAGCCCTCACTTTTAACCAATCAGAGGATAGGAATCTATATATGAGGTATATAAAAGTGGATTATTGTGTTGTCCTGCGCTGTCTGTTGGCTATTGTCGATTGTGAAAACACTTGCCTGTAACTTCTGCTTGCTTTGATGGATTGTAACGTTATTTTCGTCATAGGTGCATGTTAGCCCTCATTTTGTTGATTAGGTCAAAGGTCACATACCAAGGTCAAAGGTCAAGTTATGCAGGCATCTGATGCTGAGGATAGACCACTTTCGTATGTCCCATAATGCATCTTGAAAGTACCACAAATATGGGACCTTGTGACGTATCTTGCGCAGTCTACCATATTTGAAGTTCTGCGCATTGTGCACGACTCGACTGCGCAAGATACGTCACAAGGTCCCGTATTTGTGGTACTTTCAAGATGCATCAAGGGACATACGAAATTCGTCTATTGCATTGATCCTATGAAAGATCTCTAGGAACCATTCATAACCACTTGAAAGACAGCCCTTGTCATAACATGATTAAGTGAGCTTCAGTTCACGGTGTGCTGAAAATGTAAAGAATGACCATTTTGTCTCATTGCAACACAAAGAATGGTGCTATTTTGCATATCATATTATGGAAGAGCAGTACCATCTTTTGAAAGCTTTACCTATCCCCTGATGATGAAAATGATATTTGTGATGGCTCACCCTGAAAGGGGGGACTTTGCAAATTATATCAATTTTGATTTTATCATTTCATCTGTTAGAGCATTTTCTAAGCTTTACAATGACACCTTGTTGAATTTGATCAAATTTTACAACAGAAAATCTGCTGGAAATTCTTATTATTTTCTCTATTTTTTGCTGCCTATTTTCATCAGTTTCTCAAAAAGTGTTCTATCACAAAGTCCCCCTTTTCAGGGTGAGTCATCACATTTTTGAAAGTTTTTATAACCTGATGAATAAACTTGTGCTTTTTTGGAAAGCTTCTCATATTACCTGATGAAGAATGGTCCTATCTTTTGAAAATTCTTATTACCTGATGAAGAACAATACTATACATTATATACTGTATTAATAAATTAAAACGCGTTGATTGGTTTAAACTCGACAATTGGATAATAGTTTCAACCACCTGAAAAGCCATAAATAGTTCTTTGAAGACTATGTACCTGTTTTGAAGACTATACAGGTTTTTGAAAGACTATTTACAGATTTTGAAAGGTACGTCATTTATCTTAAACGCGAAGCAACCTTCACACACGGAATAACATGCAAAAAAATCACTCAAGCAAGCTAAACACCTCACAAAAGATAAGTAGACAGTTAGTTTGAGCCCCATAAATCCAGCCCTCAAAGTCAAACAATATTGACATATATGAAAAATGTGCAATCTCAGCTAAATGTTGACTACAAATTTGACATCTAAACCGTTATCGTTGTTTTACACCAACCATTTGAAATTTGGATGTCAGTTTATAGGGATGTCACATCTTACATGAACCTACATGTTTGCTTCATGAATGCGGAAGTAAAAATTCTTTATTTTAAAATAAAAATATTTATACTTAAGAAAATCAAGGTAAGGCTTATGGCCTATATGTTTATAGCCACTTGACAAAACGAAAATAAAGTCAAACCAATTTTATCAAAAGGATAATGTGTTGTAAGTTGGTAAAACAGTTAAGATCAGCATGCATGAGACAACAGCAGCTCTGTACCCTAAGCAATATGAAAAACATTGATCGTCTATCGATTGCTCTAGAAGCACTATTGAATTAGTGGATTATAACACTGCGGGTATACCCAAAATGTGAGAAATGAAAACTAAGATAGATTTTTCAAACATCTGGTGTAAAATAATGGTAATGGTTTAGATGTCAAATTTGGGGTCAACATTAAGCTGAGATTACATATGTTTCATATATGTCAATATTGTTGGACTTTGAGTACTTGTTCTTGGATTTGTGCGGGTCAGACTGACTGTCAACAGAGGTGTTTATTACGTGCATTAACCTTGATTTCAAGTCACTTCAGGTCCATAGTTTTAACCAGAGATCTTCAAGTTAGTATAAATTTATATAATATTCCCCTTGGGGGGGGGGGGGGGGGCTAATCACTTGTCTATCCCTCAACTATAGGCAAATAAAAAAATCATTGGACAATGAAAACAGGGTGCAGGGCCCCCATTGTTTGTAAATACATCTTACCCTGGACTTTTGTTTTTATTGTTCAATAAATTTTTATTTTGCCTTTAGTTTTACTATACACCTACGCAAGTAAGAAATCAAGATGACAAAGTAACTACAAAGTGTATGTATATACATTTATTTTCTATATTTAAATCTTGTTGCCAAATTTTGATATCACAGATATTTGTCAACACAATTGATAGTGAAAAAGGAATCCCACCCCAATAACTTAAAATTCCCTCACAAAATACAATTAATCTTGATGGATTTAACAAATCAACAAAACAAAAACATAATATTACAATTACAAAAAGAAACCAAAATAGATTCATCTACTAGAATACAAGTGATTTTTAAAATCACATTGTCAAAATAATTGGTTTCTTCTTGAACATGGTCTCAAACCCAATGCCTTATACATTTTGCTTGAGAGTTGCTGAAAATGAACCGTGCAATTTGGAGATGAGGCTATATGACTTAAGTTCAAAAGCCAAATAGTCTCATCTCCAGTGTGCATGCAATAAACATAGGGATATGAAGAGTAAAGCCATGGCAGTAAATGGATCTCATGTAACAAGAGCAATAGAAACCTAGCCCCGATTTTTCGTAAATTTGGAAAACCTACATATTTCCAGTGCTGCAATCGAAAATTTACTTCATTCAAATAAAGCATAGTATTTTTTATATATGACCACAAATTTATTCTTTGTCAGTTAACATCAAAGATATGCAGTTGAAGATATGGTTGATTATTCTTTCCTTTTTTGGATGTGATTTCTAAATAAAATCCTCTCATATACTTGAGTCTTTGTATGACCTTTAAACCGAATAATAAATCCAACATCTCTGAAATATTGAATTAGAAAAAAGTATGGCTATTTCTGTACCGAAACACTTTGCAATTTGATTAAAAATAGAAGCCAGTAAACCTGGAGCTTTCATAGTACTAAAAATAGCTGTATTATCGACCTTTTTGCCATTAAATGCAAGATTCAAGATCACTGTAAAATACCCATGAGTGAATATTCTGTTGGTTAAATATGGGGATAATATTCCAATTGCAGTAAAAAATGTCAATACATAGTGCATGAATAATATTAAATAAGTTTATTGAATGTTTTCAGAACAAACATTTCAGTTCTGTAACAAAAATATTTATGCACTCAGTAATTCACTCATGAGAAATGTTTTACCTCAGCGAAGTATGCATAGTATATTTCATGTTGCGTTTATTTTCGGGCTAGACAAAGTTAACGCAAAAAGCGTGAAATTTAGCGCGAAAAATACAATTGTAGGTAGTTGTTGACACGGCATCAATCCAGCTGATACCTTATCAACATCTACGTAGTCACATGAATTCAAATCAGATATGCTCTCATAGCCATTATACAGGGTGTATCAAAAAGAAGTTTACAGTCACTAATGTGCCTCTTTTTGATACACCCTATAGATAAGGTTAGGGCATAAGAAACAACTGTCCTTGAATCAATATGTTTAGCAAATAACAATTTGGGCATTCTTGATACAAATATCGTTTTGTACTGACTTTTGCACACAAAATATTTACTACCATGGCATTTCTGATAACTGGAAATGGTTCTTTCATCTTTTGTTAACAGGAATCTATTATACCACCTTAGGTGGAACATTAAACCCTTTTTAGACATTTAAGGAAGAGCATTCCATAGTTTGTGATCAAAGAATCAGAGCCAATTACCTTCTTTCAATATCCTGAGTTCTCACATTAAGTACATATTTTTGAACAAAACATGTGCTCACTCTTTGAGTACGTGTCACAGTGGTTGATTGTGCAAGTTTCGAAGGTCACCAGATTCTTCAGTCCGACTCCTTTTGCTACACGGAATGACATGAGCCATACATGCAATACTAAAGGTGGTTTCAGAGTAGGCGTCGCATTGCAGTTCGTAGCTGCGGCAGACGACCAAGCATTTGCAATTTTAAGTTGTTGTAATGTAGTACGACACATTTGCATATTACCGCCATAGTCTGGTCGCAAGAAAAGTTGAATTTATTTCAGCTCAAAACCGATGTGTCATTGCGCCATCACGACAGGGTAATCGATAAATCGGCTTGTCATTCTTGCCTCAAAATTTTCCAGGTACAACAAGATTGAGTTTGCGCACTTGAATTTGTTGACGTTACGTTGGTCGTACGACCACCACGACAGAAACCAGCTTTAATATTGTCATGTGAATACAAGAGTCATATAAACAATAGCTGCCATTTGTGATTAATTTGCATCACACACTGTCACTGTAATGCTTCTTGGGTCAGTTGCCCTTGAAAAGTTTCTTCAGGTGAGCCACTGACAAATGATTTGAGGTTTTTTAACGCATTCTGATCACAAGGTGCTGTTATAAGTAAACATACAATATGGCCAGCCATTGCAGACACAATATTTGTAAAATTCATATAACAAGGTGGTGTTGAGGTGATCAGACCAAAGATGGCCTCAAAGACCTGTACAATCATTAGGTTTTTATAGTCTTATTCACTTCAACATGCCTGTAGAGTGGGAACCCGATTGGAAACACTTACTATAGTACCAAGTCACGTGCAGTGCAAAGGTCATATTCCACACTGATGTAGAAACAAATCAGACTAAGGCTATGGTCGCACTACGTCGTACGAACAGTTACAAGCAGCGTTTAGTCCGTTTAGAAGGACAACGAGCAAAGCAAACAGCGAGGGTTTCACATGGTCCTTCTAGGCAGAATAAACATTGCTCGTTACCTTTTGTATGGCGTATTGTGACCATGGTCTAAGTCAAACAAATATGTATTGGACAGTATAAACAAAATTCCAGCATGAAGGGCCACATTGTTTGTCAATGAAACCCCTACCATGGATTATTGTTTACGGTGTCCAAGAAATGTTTGATTTATAGATGGTTCTGCAAGCACATCACTGACAGATATCCATTAACTCATTATACATGGCACTGCAAGAGGAACATCCATTCAAAAACAAAAATCCTTAAAATCCATTGAACAACAGGTGAGGTGTATTTTCTAGTTCTCTCTTTTTTACACTATGTAAACTTTATACAACGATATTTGTAGTGTAAACATTTCACTGACTTTGCACAAGAATGTACAGATTGGAATGAAAAAGTTAGTGTTTTCTCTGTTAATACAAAAAAAATGAAAGATAACTTACACTTTGATACGACGGAACCCATGGTTCATATAATAAACCCCAAAAAGGTTCGCTTACAAATATTTAATATATATTATGATGTCATATATCGATTATTTTCAGAATAAATAATCAATTTGAATTCATCAATAATCACCAATCAACCTTAGCATGCTTCAATCAAGGGATTTGTGAGTTTGCAAACGATTTCTTGTAATATGCAACCCATTTCAGCAAACCAAAAGTTGGCGGAAGCTACACGTGTTTCGTTTCATCATTATGATCATACACATGAAGCACCCAACAATTGAATGGTTTTATGCCATGAGTCACATTATCTATAGGCCAAACATTTATTAGACAGCGTAAACACAAATCCAGCGAGCAGGGCCCATTATTTGTAAATGCAGCCCCTACCCTGGATTATTGTTTACATTGTCCAATAAATTCTTGTCTTATCTATACTTTGGCAACACAAGCTGACAAATCCCTTAATAATCAAATAAGAAATTAATCAATGACACTCATCAAACTTAATTCTCTAAAATAAAACAAAATTGCAAAATGGAAGTTGGCAAAAATCAATCAAACACATATATACTCTCATTCTTAAGTGAAACACTGCTCCATTATTTTCTACCGAATGTCCCAAAATGAACCAGGATTGAGCAAGTCATATTGAAGTTGACATTTTGACATGACCAACTTATTTGGTTCTCTAAGACCTTATAAGTGCATTCAAATGTGTAAAATATTGAGTTTCAGAGTGTATAGAACAGTGCTATGAGGCAAATGTTTCCACATCAAAAGCAAGGCTGCATTTTCAGCATTTAAGGTAAATGTGAACAAAAAATTTATATTGTTGCTTGTGAAACGTTTTTTTGGTTTGTTTACGTTTACATAAACGGTACAACCACAACCTCTCTATTAAGAGTAAATGTGCTTCATCAAAATATTTACTTTGATCAACACTAAACAGGCGGGAATTATGAGGCTTTTCTTCATCCGCAAGTAAACATAATCCCAGTTACATACGCGCGTAGACACTGGCTGCATCTCCTGCAATTATCCTGTTCACGATGTGAAGAGGCCCGCCTATTTGGTGTTGATCAAAGTATAGTAGTGGTCGTTTGTTATTCTCTCTAAAATTCAGAGCATAATACATGCTCCATTGGGTGCAAGATCACATGTACACTCTTATAGGATGTGTGATTGTCTGAACTTTGTACACATTTTCATAAGCAGAAGTCAAATTTGGAAGTGCGCATCATTCTCAAAGCCTCATAGCTATTTGCTACACAACTTGAATATTTTTTTGAAATCAACCAATCAGTATTATTGTAAGATGGCTGGTATGGGGGTGGGCAATGCCCACTGGGCATGCTTGACATTTCAACATTTAACTCACCAAGTTACAGTATCTCGATGCATAACATATATAGCCCATCTAGATGGACCTCGATTGAATGCGAAGTGGCGCTCACTCGTCGGGCCCCCATTCACACTTCATGTTTGCTTATGAGGTCAATCACGATGGACTAAACATATATTGGGATGCATTTTGAAACATGCTCAATCCAGATATACTTTGCGGATTTCAGAATACTTTAGGTCAATATCATTCATCAAGTCTTTGACAGAATAAGGCCCACACTGCAAAATTCCATCAAAGAAATAGGACAATGCATATTGCTACATGTTACAATGATTACATTATGTACTATGGGGAATGACATTGACCAGAAGTTCAATCAATTCAAACTCATATTAAAGTGGTCACATGTTAGGGAAACCAAAAATACATAGCTTACTATCATTGTCATGTAAGTGTTTAGGCAATATTGTGACATCAGTAATAAAATTTCACTTGCACATATTTGTTTCAACATAATAATCTCCTTGGTTGCACTAAATCATCAAAATAATTCTGTAGAGTACCAATTACAGACACAACATGCTGTATTTGGAACATAATAATCACTTGGAAGTCTCGGCTGCTTCACGTACGAGGAGTTCACAACGTCACATTTAGTCTCATTGTATCACAAGAGTCAACACAGACAAAAACACTTCCAAACAGGTATATATGGATTACTCCATCATTCGCAATGCTCAGCTCATGCTATTCTATAATACGGCGATAACCCTCTCTTCATATAGGGGTTATCTAAACACAGAGTCGTCAAATTCAATCGCTCATCGTTTATTTGCACATACGCAGGTCAAGTCACAGTAGTTCGGTTAGATTTGTCGTCTCAACAAAACATTGTCCACCTTTGTGTATCGGATTGCCTGCATAAGTTGTTACAATCCATGTTCTTGTATTATATCATCACAAATTCTCCATCATGGAGATCGTAATACCAAGTTTGACATGTCCCCCAAAACATATCACATGTTCTTTGGCAGCCAGAATTAACAAGCTGAATTTGGAGTAACATTCCATTGAATCCTTGTTTGTGAATCGGTTTGTAATTGGAAGATACCTCGATTCAAGATCAATTTCCCCTTGCAGTCGAGTATACTTGCATCATGTATTTTGAAATGGACAACTACTTGAATTTATAATGTTTTACAGATGAAGCATAATGACATATGTGATTTCAATAAAACCTTACACAAAATTGCGAGTGTGTACTTTTTATATTACTAAGTCTTAGCAACTGAATTACATATTCTTAATTTTCAGTATGTATTTATATATCAAGTTTCAGTGCAGAATCCTTCGTGAGACCATTTTCAGTACAAATCTGCTTTAAGGCAGTTCAAGTTGCTTGCAATTACTATAAATAATCACTTCACATGTATTTTGTATGTGAAAATGTCTCACAATATCTTATGCTCCGGAAAAAAAAATGACATCCAAAAAGTTATTCTTGCCGGATTTACAAGGATTCCTATAAAACAATTTATAAAGTTAAGAAATGATATGGACAAGAAATATGTGACCAATAAACAAATTTTCAGTAAATAATGATTAGCGATTGGTTGAAATCAGTGAGAGAGAATGTAAGATATTAGATTCCATAGATTTGGTATGTATCTAGAACTTGATTCATCAAATTTCAAGCTTCAGATTTATAAAAAAAATCCCCAAATTTGTACTGGCTATACACACATATTATATCACTATTGAAAATTGTTTTAAACTGAAATAATTGAGAAACACACAAAGCCCGAAAATGCCATTACAGCCATGACTGTATGTCAATATTAATGGCTTACACTGATTTTCATATTGAATGTTTGCCATATAAAACAAAACATGCTTCTAGTATTATTATGTCCACGTAAAATAACATCGGTTTCATCAAATTTTTGGCAATGATGTACTGGGCCACTCTTTGGGATGGTCACAAACGTCACTATAGGCAAAACAATAATTGATTGGACAATGTAAACAAAAATCCATAGTATGGGCTGCATTACAAACAATGGGGCCCTGCACTCTGGAGTTTACACTATCCAATAAGTTATTGTTTGGTCTATAGCGATTTTCTTGAACTTGGAACATGGGATCAGTTTTTTCCTAGGGTTGCATAATCTTAAGAATGATAAAATGGTCCTATCTTCTAAACAAACATATTTTTTATACCAAATATTTATTAGGAAATACAGCGGATAGTACACTGGCGGTCAAGAGTGTTTTCGCACGCTTAGATATGGGCAAAAACCTAATTATTAAATCACGCGACCAAGACTCTTAAAAAATTTATGTTTTTTAAATGTGCCATATGTATCCAATATAATAATCAATGTTTCCTCTGACATTCGATCTTCCATAACCATATAAATGGCCGATTTCCTGGACCATATACAAATACACCCAAGCACTTTTTGTTATGCACCTATAATTGTAGTTTTATTATTCAATGCTCGTTATCACCATGTAACTGTAAAGAACGTTTCCAGGTTTTAAGTTTTCCAACAAATGTGCAGTTATGTATCTGTTTTTGAATGTGCAGAAGAAAGTGTACAGTATGTTTATCACGCCATATTTCAAAATGCGGTGAATGCAATTTCTTTTTAATTCTTTAAACACATGTAAAATATAAAATCCGGTAAAAAAGGACGCAAATGATGAAAGGTTCTTGAGATGTGGCTGGTTGAAGATTTTATGTGCAAACACTTTTGACCGCCAGTGTAGATGATTTTCGACACGCTTGATTGAAATCACAGAAAATGGCTACTTTTGCAATATTTGCGAACTTCTTCGAACTACTGGGTTCAATCTAAAAAAGCAGAATTCATCTCAGTTGCAAAATGTTGGAAGGTCAAGGTATGCTTATTCTGTTAGAATGATAGTCAAACCTATAAACATGCTCCCAAGTTCAAGAAGCATGTGACGCTGCAAGATGTATGTGACATACAAAAAACCCCAATGGCTTCACTAGTCTCAGCTGCAAATTAAATTCATGGCAGAATAAATCCAACATTTAATTGGGCTTATTTTGATGACGTTAAAAAGCTCTAAATGAAACTTCTTTTTTTTCAAATCAGTAAACAGTGTTTTCATATCATACTTGGATCAGTTTTATATAAATGGAGCTTATTATTAAACACGGCAAAATCTTCAGAAAAAGGTTTACAAGAGTCTTAAATGATAAATAAGGAATTTTGCAAGGGTATAGGACTCCTGCAAGCAAAATATACT
>JXSR01S036805.1:17648-42110 GCA_000969725.1 Ophiothrix spiculata | reverse complement strand
TTTTTAAATAAAATTAAATAACAAAAATGGATGAGATTGAAGGTGATGATCAAGAAAGTGGAATTTTGTATATATAGGTTTGGGAACTTTTTGAAGAATAGCACTTGCTTGTGAAATTACTTGCTTGTGTGCAATATTTTTCTTTTGTCTTTTCCCCTGCTGTGAAGATCATTACTTTTCTAATAAATCATGAACTTTGATACACAAATAATGCACATGGAAAACCAGTGTATAACCACACATAATTTTGATTTTTTTACAACCGAAAAGCTTTCCGTCCAAAGTTAAGACATTCACTCGCCTGAGAGACATTTCTCAGAGTTGCTCGTTCAAATTTAGAGTGACTGACACTTGCCATGCTTGAATTTGGGTAAATCGATGTCAATTCAACCAATATTCAAGTATTGTAAGAAATATTATCCCTCCACTTGAGAGAAAAAGCCAATATCGCTAGTGAATGTGTTTGGACACCAAGCCTCAGTCAAAGTACCAATAAACATGTGTAGTCCATTTTCAGAGTCAATTGTCTAGTTGCATATCCTCCCAGCACACACAACATACAGATTTGATTTGCAGAAAATTTGATGATTTCCAAAATATCATTTTGAGCTATTCTTTGAAAAAAAAAAGTCCCTTACAGGTTTTATGCAACAAGTACAATGAAAATGGACACATTTTGTCACCCCTTGGTTTTATTACTGCATAGTTGCACCATTTAAGGAATCACCTCAAAACTAAATCCACGGTTGACCGCCCTGAACCGCTAGTTCTGGCTGGTTGCTATTGTTATGAACAATGGCAACCACCCAGAACCGTCGGTTTCGGGCAGTCGGCCGCCGGTTGAGTTTTGAAGCGACCCCTTACGTTATTTTGTTCAATGAATCAAATATGCATTAACAATCAGTTCAATTCTAACCAACTGATATATGATGACTGTATCTTGCATGGTGTAGGATACTGAAGACTTGGTGAAACTCTGTTGCATTTTTTTCACGGTTCGGTGAGATACTGCGCTTCCATGATGTTGACTTTGAGAAGGTGGTTGTGCTGTCAAACAGATAATTGTGATCATCCTGGAGACGCAGAGTAAAGCAATATTAAGTCCGCGATCCACTGGCAAAATCATATGCATATCCTTGCGTTACTAGAAAGATTCCATGCGACTTGACATAGCAGGTTGGGAAACATAATAATAAGCTTACACAGTGTTATTAATATTGCATGTGCCCCCAAACACACACACCGCACACACAGTTGGAGACATTTTGTCATCTCTGATGCACTCACACACTCAAAACTCTTCCACAGTCCTCCCTCACACGCTCACTTAGCAATCAAGACATGACATTATGAAAGCACCAGTTTCCACATCAATGTCAAACAATGTGTGTCTTTCATGTGTTCTCCTTTCAAAGCACAGTGCAGTGTTTTTGTTTCTACAAATGAAGAGACTGTCCTCGAAGAAGAGAGGGGTGCTTTTATTTCCTCAAGTTGACACGCTTCTTCTTTTTCCTCTTGAAAAAGCAACAACATCTGCAAAAAGAAAAAACACACACCAAAATTTATAGTTAACACCTTTGTTGTGTAGGGATGTGTTCACCTACACCAGTGGTGGGCAAAACAGGTCTTTTTTCTGAAGCTGGCCAGGCCCCAAAAGGGAAAAATACATTTGTATACTATTTGGCAATATTAGCTTCAAATACAATATTCATTGTGTGTGTAATAAACTTTTAATATCCGAAATAGAAATTGGGTAATATTCATTCAAATTCTAACACAACCTCATTTTAATAAGTATTTTTAAAATTTCATAGAGTGTAACTTTTGCACATTGTTGATTCAAATTTGTTAATAGCTTTGATATAATATGTAAATTTGAAGACAAATTCAATGATATGTTTACTTTTCAAATTCTACATTAAAGTTATGTAACAGGGGGTCATTGCAATGGAAAAGGGGTCATTGAGTATGTGATTTAAGTCAAAAAGTGGTTATTATAGAGGCAGATTATATTGGCCTTTTATAATTACCCCCACACACACCCACACATGGGGACTAAAACCAACTGCATAGTTCTCCATGACCCTGACCGTTTGACTCAACTGGAGTATTGGCCGGTATATCTAAAGAAGAAGACGCTTTTTGGAAATTGTGTACTTATTAGTATTACAGTGTAACTTTATAACTATCTCCTTTAGAAAGCGCAATAAATAGGCCCTCGCCGCTCTACGCATGAATATAATATTGAGTTCTGTTTTTCCTTTAAGCCTACTTGTAGGTGCGGTCCGCAAAAAAAAAATGGCATCTATCTTTTGGCCCGCAGTGGTATAAATGTTTCCCACAACTGCTTTACACTTGGATTTCACAGCCCAAAATAATGTGTGTAATTTTGAGAGTGGCATATTGTGGGGCATCACATTTTTTGATAAAAAAACAAATGTTGCTAATAACATTTTTCGAACTTCTTCATCTTCGTAAATTTGACAATAATCTTTAAGGATCATCTGCAATTATGAAAAATATAAAGTAGCTGTTCCCCATGTGGGGGTCACAGATGTTTCAGTTTTTCAATGAGTATGGAATATTTCCTTAATATTAAAATACAGTGTAAAAACACTTGCAAAATTCAATTTTTAAGGGTCATAGCATTCCTATTCATGGCAAAATTAAATGCCGAAAGTGCCAGAAGAAGTCTACGAACACTATACATACCCTCAGACTAAGATTTGAACTTAAACACACCCCATTTGAAGAGACTTATCTTTAGGATCTTGCCTCGATTACAAAATTTTTCAATTTGTCATTTTGCATTTTTGTCAAGTTCAATTTGGTTGAAAAATAAATGCTATTCCCAAAGCTAAATTTCCCATTTGGGGACCCAAACATCTTGTAAAACAGTACAATTTTATCTGAGTAAGAAATTCAAATACCTGTATTGATTACAAAATTTGTAACATTGTCATTTTGCCTTTTTTATCAAGTTAAATTTAATTCAAAAATAGATGCTTTCCCCAAAGCCAAACAGGTGCAGCGCATAAAATAACGGAATACATGGATTGCAAATGCAAAAGCAGGGTAAGTGTCCCTATATTTATACACACTTTATTTAAGATATAGTAATAACATGGGAGTAAAAACAATGATATTGATTATTACAACGCAAGATGGATAATTGAGTCTATTTCAATCTACTTCTGAAACAAACTTTCAGATTTTAAAGGGGCATTGGAAAGGTTTAACATCATTCCATTAAGTTTTTCAAGACATTTCTAGAATTCAGTTGAAATTTTATAATTTTCTTTATCAGCAATTCAGTGCAAAATTAAACTTTCTTTTAATTCATCTGCATTAATGATGTAAAGGGAATGTTTCACCAAAAAAAACAATGCATATTTCTTGGCATAAACCTTACAGACGTCTAGTTTTGGACTCTTCTCAAGGTTTTAGTTAAAATGTTCACAATATTTGGTAGTTGACAGTTATAATCTTATCATTCAGGTGTAAATCATCTGCCGATATGTGATTTTGAAATTTGTACAATGCACCTTTAATATGAACTATTGATTCAGAATTCAAAATCAGGCTCAGAATTGAAAGAAGTAGTATTTCATCAGGGTGAAAACTTATATTATGTACGTTGAAGTAGATTAGCCTATCATTTTTTGACGGAACAACTTGACAGAATTACTTTGTATTTCAAAAAGTTAAAAATGAAAAATGTGAAAAATGTATACCTAGACATGTGTTTCTAGATTCTAAAAAGTAAAAGATGTCCCAACTTTTATTTTTGCAAAATTTAGTTATGTCGCTTACAAATATATTGGTACAAGATCAAAGGTTTATGGCAAAGGTCCAAAATCAAACATTTTGACCAAAACTGACCTTACCAACATCTTCTAAATGTAAATCCACATCTAGAAATGAATACTTTTATATGGATTTAATTATAAATTGCTGAGATACAAAGCATAAACAGGCATGGGACTGATTTTTCATGAAAATATCTGAATTTAGTACAATTTAACCAATAAACCACTAAAAAGGTTAAATCAAGCCCCCAAATTATCTGAATTTGGATGATATTGGATGACAAAATATCTGAAATCAGATAATTATCTGAAAATTCTCATGCCTGCATAAAATATTCCTGCATATGAGGGGTTCACTCTACCCTTAAATTCCTTTTGCAATACTCACTTAGTATCTGAGGCAACATCTACATCTGGGGGTTGTGTGATGGGAGCATTTGACTGTCCAGCAGTAGGATCATCTGGTCCGTGCTCATCGTTAACGGAGCTCATCACCTGCACCGACCCTCTTGTCTCAGCCGGTACTGCAGCTAGTCTACTGTGCGGAGGCGGTTCCCAAGCTTTCGACGTCTACATGGAAGCAATAGAAAAAATATCATGTTAGCTTTCTTTTTATAGTCTTTAATGTTTAGCTGCAATCACAAAATGGCCATAAAAGTGTCAAAGTGAGATAAAGGGAAATCTTAAATCTTTGAAAAGAAAGGTCAACATTTGGACCTTCTCAAATTCATGCATATATATTGTCACTGCCAACCAGAAGTTCTAAATCACTAAATCACATACTTTAATTTTTATGTTAAATCCTTGCTTTACTTTTCATCTAAAAATCCGAATTATTCCAATCATTAGCACTCCAACCAGAAATACCATTTATGACTGCTAAATTATCTGCTATATTTGATGAAAATTGCAATTAAATTCATTTCATTCCTTCTTGTAAATACAAACCAATTTATCTTTTGGTGTAAAAAACAACAACATCTAAACATTGTGATATGCATAACGGTGAACAGTATTCCCATTAAGGATTTTGACTTTGCGCCAAAGCGACATAAAAGAAAAAGATGTATCTCGCCATTGCCAATTTCGGAAAGATCACTTCAAAAATTAAGAGTAATTTTGAATATAATCTGATTAAAATTGAAATAAGTGAACATTGTGTATTTAACCAAAACCCTATTTTTGACTTTTTGTTTTGGGAACCCCTTTTGCTAATTTTTTGAGCTTCTGTGCCAATTGCATGACATACGGACTTAGCGGGAACACTGCTGGTAAATAAGCACATCACCTTTCTGACACAGGTGCTGGATGATATTTAAAGCGGCTCGTAGGATAATCTATATGCCTACAAATGCAGATACACTGGCATGTAAGGCTCAAGTGCAAATAGATCTTTGTATTGACCAATAAGGACCAACATTTTCTACCAAATAACCTTAGTTTTTCTACTTTTAACTTTTATTTAAGTTATATAAGGTATATCTCTGTATGAAAAATAGTAGCTTAATGCTCATTTTATGATTATCTATTAGGAAAGTAGACAGGAGAAAGGGGGATAAAAAAAACACCAAATAGCATGGTGGAATTCGTAGGCCACTCCCCCATCTGCCCCACCAATAATCATGTTATAGAACAGGGTATGGTCATGAACACGTGCAAAGAATGTGGGCAAGTGGATATCTGCAGAAACCTAGAACAATTTGGGGTCCCCTTCTGAATCTGCCCCATAAGTCACTTAAAAATATTTTATAATATTCAGCTCAAATATTATCTAATTGTTTAGAACCTGATTTGGTTATTTATAACAGACTCAATAATTTAACAAAACATACAAAACCATTTCACAATCTTACAGAAGAGCCAGTATTTTGTCCCTGACAATCGAAGACTTTGAATTCTCTTGTGCATTTACATTCTAAAAAGTTTAGATCTAGCAGTCTCTTCTTTTTTCTCCTCTAAAAATATTATAAACTTTGTCAAGATATGTTCTTCAGTGGAATCTAAGCCAAATTTCAGGACCACGGTAAGCTCATGCTAATGCAATCAGCAGAAAATATCTCATCAAAGGGTATGTAAAATAAATACTGTACATTTAAATTCATACAGTCCTCAAATTTGTATTGATTAAAAGCAAAATAGACGAGAAAAGCAAGGTGATATTCTGTGGATGTGTAAATTAACAAACAAGTGAGCGTAGAAAGATGAGGAGTAACCATGGCTAGAATCTCGGGGTGATATAAACTCTCTTCTGATGATATGATTTTTTTCAACCTTCAAACTTTCAAATTATTCATTAAAAAAATATAGTATATATATCTACAAATAAAATAATGACGACAATATCTTCAGGATATAAGAAAATGTCAAAAATAGCAAGGCTTTGATTCAACATTTTCTTAAGTAATTTTGTTTCGTAATATCTTTCATTAACAAGTGATAAATGTCTTGGATAGGTTTCTCATTAAAAATCACATAAGTTTTTGCAAGGCATTAAATGTAATCCATTCACACGCCCGTCACTTTCAAAAGATGACATTTGCAATATATTGACTTAATAGAATGTTAAAAACATTTGTCTGCCAGATTAAGACTCTGATACTATTTTTAAGCCTTTAAGACTTGTCTGTCACATTCTCATGACAACATCAGAAAATTGTCGTGCCCAATATCGACATTTTATACTTTTTTTTTCATGATAACGCATCACATCAGTGATGCAAATGCGTTTGGCTGCATCGCAAAAAAAACGTCTGGCACAGATTTGCCGCACATAGATAAAACAAAGCTACATGATAGTCTGAACCTTAAAATTCTAAAAGCAGATTAATGCCAATGGCACACTAGGCAAAGACACAAGTAACAGGTTGTCCGCAAGATCGGCTGAGTGGGTAAGGTGCCGGTCTCATAATCCATGATAGTTTGTGACTTTGAGCCCTGCTTGTGTCAATGTGTTATGTCCTTTGACATCGTCACTTTATCCTCATTTCCTGCAAGGGGGGGGGGGGGTTGTAATATGTTTGTACAGTTGTTTCTGTTTGAATGTAGCAATATTGGTGCTGGTTAAGCTACAAATTGCATTGTATTCGTGTAGGAAGTTAATAATGTAAAAGAATCAAAGCAAGTTGACCTGGGGTCACCATCAGAGTATGAAACAAGTAAACTTGGGTTTACGCCATGCGTAAAATATGTCCCCGCCGAATGTGGCCAAATTTTACCCCATTTGAACTCCTGTGACATTGGAAACAATAACTGGGACATTATTAGGCCTTACAAATTCTCATAAATAGCTGTAGAAATTTCAGCTTCTCTCCTCCCTAATCATCTGAACCTGGAGGGGACTCAACATCCCCGGTGACAATCAATCAACTCCTGAATAGAATACACAAATTGCTGAGGCTAATAAACTATGCCATCTAGACACTCAGCACTGGCCAAAAGTTGATGATTTCCAGACAGAGGAAGGTGTGCAAGCACAGGAGGGATGCATCTTTTTTCTATTTAAAAGTTTTTTAAATTTGGAAACAAAGTTGACCCCATTTGACCTTCTTTGACCTTGAATGACCCCCGATCACCTTGTTGTGATCTTGAATTTTTTTGGCATCAACAATCTATCACACCCTTAAAGGGTACCCAAAGTTTCAGGAACGTGCCACCCTTGGTCTCTGAGAAAATGTTGGTTAACATTTGGGTTAACATTTTCATCACGGAAACACAGAAGGACAGAGACCATTTTATAGTCCCCTTTCGAACTTGTTCGGCGGGGACAATATAATTTTCACTATCATCAAAGTGTGGAGTGGAGTACAAATTTAAAGATGTTAACTAGATACGTTAAAATCATTTAAGTATAAGTGCCATAGTGAGCATCTTGTTAGGATGTCAACAGCATTAGACTCCAACCCAGTCTTCTTTACCTTTGATTGTCCTTTATTATCTCTATCTCTTCCTGATTCTTTCTGTTGTGATGATTCACTACTTGATACATGCGTGTGCTGGAAAACAAATGAGAATAAAATTAAATACCGTAATTATTTATTACACCTTTTTTCAAGTAGGAGGAGGAAAAACAATTAATTTAGATATGGCAAATGTAGATTTTAGCTAGTGTCTGATCAATCTACCCAAGATCGGAATCGGCCGGTTCCGATCTTAGTTAAGTTTCGAATCGGCCAATTCCGATCCAGATTCTCTGATTAAATGTTATAAATTGCCGATATTAAGGCAAATCGGTGAATCCATCGATCACTAACATAACATGTTGTTGTAGAAGATAATTCTAGGGAAAATATGTGATGTTTATAGTATTTTGATGTTGTCTGTTGGGTCTGGTAATTGGTACTAAAAGATTAACTTGATTTTTTGCACTTTACCTGGGGTTCGATGAATCGGTTTGTGAGATCTTAAGAATATTGATTTGTTCGTAATTCCGATCCGATAAGCTTAAAATCGATCCGATTCCAATCTACCGGATCAGACACTTATTTTAGCACATATGAAATCAATGATTATGGTATTGAAACTAAAACCTGCGCGTGGAGAAGACTATCTAAAATTGAACGACAACTGCAAGCATATTCACATTTGTGATATAAACAGGAGGATTTCAAGAGAGATGTAAATCTGGAAGCAGATGCAGCTAACCACTCAAATTGAGCAATAATTTGCAAGCATATTCACATCTTGGCAAGAAGGAAACATTTTCAAAAGACATAAAATCTGAAAGTATACACAGCTAAATACCTCCTCATGTTGTTACCATTCTGATCTGAGACTAAATGGTAACTACCGTAATGACAATGTAGTCACTAAATTTCTAGCCATTTCTTGAGCACTGACTAGGCCAGTGTGACTACATGAATTTAGCTGTGTACTATTTGAAAGTATAAATTTTCATGTTAAACTGGAATTAAGAGTTTCTGTTTCTGAAATGGTCAGTTTGTTGACAACTATTGACACATGTCAGATAGACAACCATTCAGGACATAAAAAAATCACTCTTTCCAACAATACAACTATATTCAAGTTTAATTGAAATTTGACAAACCTTAGGACAACTAAAATATTTACTGAACAACCCCCCAAAAAACTTACTTGTCCGACAGAAAAGTGTTTTTTTACTTTGAACGTTGCCTGAACTAATAATCATAACACATATATCTAAAACAGGGTAAAATGGAGTAAACTAAACAGTACAACTTTACATTTTACACTTGAAAACACATGAAGCAAATATGGATTAATTGGTCAGGTAAAAGGGTGACATACTGACATACTAAGGAGGGGATGTAGGTTTAACACAGGTTAGGGTACAATGTCAACTGTGTGCATAAAGCTTTAATATATATGCAATATTTTTCTCTAAACCTTTTGAAAATCATAATTTTACTACAAAATAAAGGAATAAATCTAAATCTAGTAATTGCTGATGATATGTGGTGAAACCAGTGCAAACTTTGTGACATAATAGTTGATTTTTGGTGGCTAAAAATAATTGTGAACAAAACAAAATTTGTCACTAAGTGAAGGTTGGATTGAGGTTGTGCTTTACTGATTAATCACAACTAGCATTTTGAGCCTTGTTATCATATTTTATTAATATCAATCAAAATCTATAACATTTTTCATCCAAAATTTAAATTTGATGATAATTGAAGATTTTTTATCACCTGGGAGATACAAAATGCTTTCAGTTCAGTTCGCATATGTGCATGGTGGACACATTCAAGAAAGAGAACTGAAGAATAATCAGGACGAACCACCATGACTCTGTGGAGCACTGTTTTCTGCACCCTCGGCTCTGTTGATTTCTCCACTTTTCCTTTATTCTCCCGCCGAGTTTTTTTCTCATCTTTGAGCCGCTGCTTTTCCATCTTGCGCAACTCTTTCTCGAACTTTTCCTTACGTTTCTTCTGCAGTTGCTTGTAGCGTTGTTTGGCAGCCAATAGTTCCTTATTCTGAACATCAAATTGGAAAAGGCCAATACTATTGAAATTTAAATAATTAAGTCCTATGCATTGGAATAAATTAAAGCTTTATGCACCATTTAACTTCTATATTGTAATCTTGAAATGATTCAATGATAAGGCGGGCATTGGAATTAGATTCCATCAGATGGATCCTATGTCTATGCCTGCTTTATCTATGAATCACTTTGGATCTGAAAATGGAACACTAGAATTATGAACAGAGACAAGGGAGCCTACAACTTAATTCACGCTATGATTCTGTCCTTTCAAAAGATCTATAGATGTCATACCGGAAGAAAGACAACAAGTATGATTTTGAAGAAGTCTATCGATCATGACAAGTTAAAATGGGTCATAACCTCTATCCTAATGTTGATTTAACACTGATTTAAACCACACTGTTGAAGTGGATTGATAAAAATATGATAGCATGAAAAGGATTCACCAACATTTCTATCAAATTAAAAAACAAACAAAAAAAACCCCTTTTTATTATTAAGATCTTTTTCACTTTCTCAATAAAAGACAATTTGTCAATTTTTTAATCCAAGTTTTGTATCCTACCAGAATTTCTTAACAGGTTGAAATTCGACTTTCAATAAATACTAGACACTGATGAAATGGCAATTTACTTTGGAACATATAAAACAAGAAACAACAACATGGATCTCTGAATACATGATAAGTTACAGGCAGAGAAACAGGTCACTTGTCAGAAAATTTTGTAATCAACATACATAAACAGCCCATTTAACCGTTTCCTGTCGTAGGGCGTATGGGGTACGCCCTACATTACTGCCAGCCACAGGCTAAGGGCGTATAGGGTACGCCCTAACTAACACTAGAGTATAACTAATTTCATGACCTCTTACCTTCCAAAACACTATCACAGGCAATGTATACAGTTCATAACGGTCTATTAGGCTGATGTTTCATTGAATTATGTAGAATATTTCTAAAGATACATTTAAGTTACTTTAGGTGTCAGATTACAGGTAAAATGCCTTCAGCCTGGGGCAGAAAAAGTGGTCAGACTGGAAAGGGTTAAAGCAACACTATAAAGTGTTAAAAATGAAGCGCCCCCTGTCACCCATGACTTTTTTAAAGCTTATTGGTGTTGTTTTGGGTAGATATTAATACCCTCCCAAGGATATGGCTTAAATACGCTTACTTTTGCTGTTACCGCAATTTGTTGAATTGAATTTGGGATCCCGAATTTAATTCCACATGTATTAGTATAGAAAGCATGCTTGTGCTTTTTTGTCCATTTTCGGTGACAAAACATTTTTTGACAAAATACACTTGAAAATGCATTTAGATTGTCACATTCATTCATTTTATGCTGTTTTTACTAAAAACCATTTTGATCCAAATCTTATAGCATTGCTTTAATTGACTTGAAGACCTACAATGAAATTACAACTATGCCTAGAATGATATTACAGATGTCTACAAATTTTGATTAAAACTTGGGGAAAATATTGACGAGGAAACACTGGTTCATGTAGAAATACTAACCAACTGCTTGCCGGTCCAATCAAACTCGGAGTCGAGCGCATAGCCCTTGCGGTCGTATAAATCTTGGAAGAGTTTTCTAAGGTAGTTATAGTCTGGTGTTTCAAAGAAGTCTAGCCGCCTTACATAGCGAAGATACGTAGCCATCTCCTCTGTAATAAGAAAAAAAAAATGCAATACAGCAGCTATTCATTATGTTGTCATTTAGTAAATATTATTTTTCTAAAATAAACTGTGCTGGAAAATGAGAACACAATTTGAGGAAAAGGTTAAAGATATTTTTTCATTGAAACAAAGTTGTCACAAATTTATAAATTGGTCTGTAGTCACAGTTTATCTGTAAATGGTATTAGAGTAGATAAATGACGGTCCTTACTGATATGGGGGAGGGGAATGTCTCCTTGATCAAAACCTAGACCCTCCCCTCTTGCCTCCACATGAAATCAAGACAAATACAGATGAAATGGGCATCCTTTAACCCTAACCCTACAAACACAATAAATTGCTGTCATGAGAGCGTGTGCTCAGTGGCTTAACATAGAGATAATGGGATTATCTTAATTATTTATATAATACCATTTTTAACTTGCAGATTTCCAAGGAGATAGTTTTTTAAACGGAGAAGTGGCGTAGGGGGTTAGGTTATGCTCCCAAATCTTATGTCTCTTTTGTGAGTCCCAAGGGATTTTCGCATGTATGAAATACAATAATGCAGAATTTGGTGAGTTGGAATGCAGACAAGCTAAGCTTGCCTCCCCTTAAGGAAAATGCCTCGTTACACCATGATGCATAGTATCTATACTCTTATAAGGCAAAATCTACACCAACAGCAGGTGTAATCATAATGAGCAGCTAATATACAACCTGTAAATAGAGGGCTCAGCAGGCCTATATGGCACTGTCAATAACATACATTGTTCAAGCAATCCCCCTGTGGTTACATTACATCACGATCAGTACATGCAGATCCACTTATCCCACAAACAAAAGCATTAACCGTATTGTATTACAAGATAATGGATTTTATGTTTTAGAACACGGTCCAGGTCTACAACATTATATTCCAGAAACATGACCCATTTTTATTCTTACACTTGCCTAGCGAGTCGACTTTGCAAATAAAAATGGGACAAGAGTCAATATTTTGAAATCATTGATTGAATTCAGTTTCCTGAAAGACAGGAATAGATCTCATGATATGAATTTGCAACAATAATATCAACAACCTTTTTGCCACTTATCATTTCAATTCGACAATTATTCTTATATTCTTGCAATATATTTCTATCGTAATGCCACTATCCAATCAATATTCAATATACAAAGTTCAAAGTGCTTAATGCAAGTTTAGTCAGAAAATGATGACAATAAAGCTATCAATCAACAATATCTTATGCATGGAAGATTCTTTACTACATCACCTGTAAAATTTTGATCAAAAATACACATATATGAAGACATTTTCCCTGTAACAAGTCCATATAAATGAAGTCAAATTTGTTAAAAATGAACCCAACATGATGTTACTCGCATATAGCACTCAAGGGATTAGCACTCAAGGGATTAGCACCAAGCTCCAGACTTCTTCTAAGCTGTTTTTACCAAATGAACCTTTATACACTAATTTGGTCAGTAACCATTTGATGTAAAGTTGATTTTCTTTTAGGGAAATGACAGATGATTTAAAATCAAAATTAAGAAAGGACCCATAAAACCAAAATTGAATCCAGGTAAGAAACATATTTTGAATGAAGTACCCACAGTTTTGAGTAATTTCTAAATTATGACATACTTGAATTCCACTCAACTACCCAACAATTAGGTTTAGTCAAGCTAAACCATGTTGCTTCATATTCAAAATCATTCAATATTTTTCATTTTTTCATTTTTTTTTTGGGGGGGGGGGAGAGAGAAAAAAAAATTGTTTTTGCTATGTAAAAAGCAAAGTACCCAGAACTAACCATGTTTGCCAATAAATTGTATGCAGTGACCAAAGGTGAAGCACGTACAGGGAACCACAGGCTTAACTTTCGGACCACAGAGCAATTAGAGCATCGATAATCAATGTTTAATTTACATAATATGTGCTTGATCACCCAGAATATAAGTTGTATTTTAGAAGTCTATTATTCCACAAAATGTTACAATATACCTTTAACCCTTTCAACAAGCAGAAACTCTTTTCCAAGTTACAAAGTCTTTACTATGACAACCATCTACATCTAGCACCTGTCTTTTCTGAGCATTACGTATCAATGAAGCCATAGAAACTACATTAATTGCCTATGCAAAGTGACATATCAATGCACATGAACACCCATATAATCCACTGCAGCTTAGAAATATGATAGATGACTCAACTATTATAGATGGTGGCGGGGTGGTACATTTACAAATGTGCTAATAGTGTACCAGTCATCATAACCAGCTAATCATCCCGAACTACACAGGCCCAGAGAATTCCGTCTATCGTGTCTAGCCAACATGATTAATAGCATGCTGTGTTAAATTTGAAAACCAAGTGTTTAATAATGCAGACTAGCTAATATCGATAAGCCATCATTTGTTTGCTAAATCATATATCTAAAAATATTGTAAGGATCTTTTAATGAAGTTAACAAGTTCTTATCATGAAACAACATGATATTTTGCTGTCTCAGAAAATCAACAAATTAAAAAGAAAATATAAATGACTTCATCAAATATTTTATTAAGTTCACAATGGTTAATTCTGAATTTAGTAAAACAAAATTAATCATTTATGATTTAAGCAGTGTCTGGACTAGTCAATGGTCTAGAATCTGTCAAAACGTTATCAAATTTGCATTATCTTTGTTTACATAAATTAAGTACTATACAGTAATCATCTTGACATCCTATCCCAAAAATTTCTAATCAATGTCAATCTTTTGAAAGTGGTAAAAAGCAATCAATCATTTGTAAAATTTACACAGTATTAAACTTGACATTATTAATTACAAATAGTGAATAAAGTCCTCAATAAAGTATGGAAATGTTATGTCAACCGCAGCATGCTGAAAACACATAACACCCCAACACCAATATGTGAGTGAGTGCCAAGGAATATTCATAGGGGAATCCGAATACGCCGCCATCTTGTGTCGCCCATGGAGCAGAGATATTGTACTTCAGAATATATTCGGAGTCTGGCCCAATATCAAGGCAGATCGCGTAAATCTTCACTTGACACATATACAGCGTGTGCATTTTGTTTCACTCGCAAACCGTGTCTGCGTTTCAAGTAGGGTGTATTGCGACTTGCTCTGATCAAAGTAAGAAAATTTCCCGCTAATCCCTTTTGAAGACTCTCTAAGTGTGGCACGCGGAGCCATAAAATGCTGGAGGTACAATAACTCACCCTCCATGAGCGACAATCCAAGATGGCTGCCGTCCCATAGGATTTACACGATGGTGAAATCAAAATGGCGGCGAGTAACTTTCCCCTTTTTATATTCCTTGGTGAGTGCTCATGCAAGAATCAGGACTACATACAAGTAGTGTTCAATAAGTTCAAGGCCTGAGGTAGAAGGCGATAAGTTATGCAGTTTTAATTAATGTGATATATGTAGATCAAATTGATTGATGAGTACATGGAAAGATTCAAATAAATGTCTGCTTTTGTTTTAATTTTACGGAAACTTAAAACTTGCCAGTTAGAGGTTCCGAAACATTCAGAGAGTTGATTTTTACCTTAAAAACTGAAGAAACAACAAAACTAAACTGATGTGCATTTACCTTATAATATGCCGTATTCACCCGTCCAAATCAACTATTTTGCATCTAACAAACCTTTTAAATTCATAAATACCATCAATTCCGAAAGTCTGAAAAATCATCATACTTTAGAACCAGCATATTATCAAAGTAAATTAAACAAGTTTTGGAACACGGGTGGGAAATGTCAATTGTTGAAAGCGATTTAAATTCAGAAAATCAGTACTTGAATTGGACGAGTGGATAGGGTATTACTCCTTAAACAGCATGAAAAGAATTGGGATGCAGATTTCGAAAATGTCAGGGATGAAACAGATGTGGGAGTTCTTGGTATCATAATGGTTATTTTTATTGATATTTTATACTTAATTCTAAACTTTAGAAACCTCCTAACTGGCAAGTTTTAAGTTTCTGTAAAATAAAAACAAAAGCAAACATTTTCTTGAAACTTTCCAAATATTCATCAATTAAGGTGAGCTACATGACATGTAAATAAAAATGGCTTTGCTTGTTTCTTTCTAGCTCAGGCTACGAACTTATTGAACACCCATCGTTTGTCCAGAAGAAATTACACAGCATGATACAGGTCAATATGTAACTCATGTAACTATTACAGATCTGTCGAGTCCGAAAGGAAATCCTAAAAATCAGTGGCCGATTTCACTAACATGTAACAACGGTTGCTAACCCCTGTTATGATCACCGACTCTAAGAATGATCGCTAAATTGTTAATAATCGCTATTTGGCGATCATTTTTGGAGTTAGCGATCAAAACGGGGTTAGCGACCATCGCTAAATGTTAGTGAAATCGCCCCCTGGTCCTTATTAGGGTATACCAATTCTAATAAAATGTTTGTTTGAGATGGCGGCCATCTTGGTTTTCAAACTGACCCCAATTGTTTTTTACTAACTTAGAGATAAGGTTCACTTGAATAAAAGGCAAGGCATGTGATATATTTTTGGTTGAGCAATTACCCTCTTTTTAAAGGAAAGTGATGGGTTGTTTGATTATCCCAAATACCACCAAATCTCAAATGTCCAGCGGAAGAAATTCAATAAAATGCACCAACTCAGATGGTCTCAAGAGTAGGTACGAGCATCAAATAGTTTCTTGAACAGCGACTCAAAAGGCAGTTTGTCATAGGTTGATATCAGGCTGGTTGCCTTTTGTTTTGAGTTGGAATAAAGTTTACTATTCTCGTGACCATCTTGATAATATAAAAATGTGTTATGCTATATAACGCGATAGCTCAAAATTGTAAACTCATGGTCGTCTGCAGCAGCTACAAGCATGACGGAACTCTGAAACAACCTTTACAGGGCAGATCATGACATCACATCCTTCCAAGGGTCAGTAATGAAAGGATGCAACAGAAGAATACTAAGACATCAGTGGAATTGATACCACTCTGGTTTAGGTTATGGTGTAGAAATGTCCATTACTATACCTCATAAATATTCATTAGGCAACCATGAAATATAATTGGACAGTTCAACCTGATGCACGTGACAGCATTTTACCTACTCCCCGATTGCACGTAACGCCCATGCAGGGAAAAATTGAAAAACTATCGCACCCCTACTACCGCACCCCTCGGTTGGAAATTCATACGGTGACCCAGAACAGTATACATTTTAGGTGATTTTTGGTTTTGCTTATACTTACATTCAGTGAAATATTTATGAGGTATAGTAAAACAAATACAACATGGTTTATTTTGAGAAGTATTGAAAATTCCTGATCCTTCGCCCACATCCAACACCTCGGGATCAGTAATTTTCACTACTTCCCTCAATACCATGTTGTATTTGTATAATATTCCTCGTCAGCTTGAAGCCAAGATACAAACCAGGGTACAAACCGTCCTGACAATGTACAAGTGAGCTTTATTGAGAAGTGTATAAGTATTTGCGGATACATTTTCAATCAGGGCTTATTTTCAGATGATGCGATACCACAGGGGCAAATCATTTCCATCAGTTTTTGCTAGTGGAGTGTGAGAATAATAATAACTTGACTTGGGGTTTTTTTTGGCTTATTTTTCCCTTTTTTTAGGGGGGGGGGGGAAGGGGGGGGAAGGGGTGATTGGACCAACCAGAAGATATTACTGTTTATGAGATGGATAGGAGACAATGTTAAGTCATTATAATGCTTAACAGACATTAAATATATGAAATTTACTTATGTCATAAAATTTATAGAAGTATATAAACAATGGACATACAGCACAGCAGCAAGGGCGTTGTTGAGTTGACAAAAGTGTTCTCTGAAACAGTGACAGTTCAGAAACATGATAGATGTAAGTTTATATTGAATTCATGAGATGGAATATACAGTGTAAAATGATGATGCAATATGATACGGTGCAGTATCTTGCAACTTAGATTTCAGAAGATATGAATGTGAAAAGAAAGATTATGATGGCTACATCTTTTTTTTTGACAAATGCCACGAACCCTATATTTAAGTTAAACTGAATCGCTGTAATGTTTTCCAAAACTTGCCAGTCCATGAACTGTCTTTAAGTAAAAAAACAAACCGTATTTTGTAAAAAAAAAAAAAAATGGATTAAAAATTTGTTGACAAATATCACTCAACACTGTTGTTGCTGATCCAAAGACATAATGCCAAGGTCATTGTGTATATTGCTGTCCAGCGATCAGGAATGCAAATAATATATTCAAAACACAATCTGACAATCAACAAAATAGCATTTGTGATTTGTGTAAGTGTTATATCATTTTTGACATTTTCTTTGAAAGATATAAATAGGAGAGATCCAGCAGTATTAAAGTTGCAATCAGAAATATAGTAGCAAACGCTGTGCAGGGATGCTTGAAACGGTTTCAACTCAACTGTTTGTTGCTGAGACATTGAACAAACAATGCAAGCCTTCAATGGTTAGGTCCCCCCCCCCCAAAAAAAAAAAAAAAAAAGTTTGTCTCAAAGCTGACGCGCGCATTTGTAAAATTGGGCGATTTTGAAAAAAAGTAATGGGGAAATTTTTTATTTCAAGGTGGTTTTTTTTAAATATTTTCCCAAAAAATCGAAGACAATATGAATCTTTTCTCACCCAAAACGAATTCATATTTCAACTTCGATACGTCCAAAATCTTGCAACAAGCTCATATGAGAAAGATGTCATTGTAAAATGGCAAACAATGGATACACTATTATACATCTGTAGCAAATGGTCATTTTATGATTTGAAAACCTGAAAATCCTCAAGCCCATGATATACTAGCAAGACGCAGCTAGCGTGTGGTTTGATTTTAGATGCTTTGAAGACGCTAACCAGACACTAGCAAGTTAAAATAATTTGAACCTTAGCGTCGTCTCGCTAGTATATCATGGGCTTCAGAACCCCTGCTTTCATGGCACTTTCAAGATGCTTTTCATTCCCTGGCAAGGAGGCAATTCATGGACTGTTTGTTCTGTAAATACTGATAATGCTTTTCAATTGGATGTATGATAAATGTTTTGTTACAAAGTTAACTGATGTACGATAAATAGTAGAGTACACTGACATAACTGAAGAGACACACAGCAAATTACTCAAAGAATGTCATGTAAAAGTTTTTGAATATAGTTAATACAAATTGTTTTATTCCTTAACACATCTAAAGAGGGCACTCCTAAAATTAAATTGCTCACTGATTAAGTACTAAAGTCGGCGTCACAATTCTTTGCATGGTTTAAATAAACATCCAATGTGCAGGGCCAGTTGTTTACGAATGTGATCGATATCCTGTAATTGGTGGTCATTTGACTTATTTTGTCCCTAGGAATTTTGGCAGAGACTTTATGTTGATATCATCAACTCTTTACAGAAGCGGCAGGGGACAGATGAACAGGGCATGGCAGGGTAAAACAAGACAGAGTAAGGAAGGAGGAACAAGATTGGTAAGGGTAAGGTAGAGCAGGGAAGTGTAGGGAATGATATGGTAGGGTAGGATAAGATAGGGCAGGGTTCCAAACGATAGGGTAACATGGGTGACTTTTGGGCAGGAGGAAGTTATATAGATTATAGGGCTAGCGTAGGAGTTGAATTGGCTGAGTTGGGATGCAGCAAGGCTTGAAGGAGTACAGAAGGAATGGTAATTTGTGGCCTTGCTAGAAATATCCAGATTACATTAAGGTCACCTATGTTAATACCCATCACCAAGTATTTCTATTCAAGAGTCATGCCTGTGCTAAAAATCCCTCTAAAATACACAGCTTTCTGAAGATGAAAAAACTTAAAAAAACAGATTAAACATCATGCTCTTCCATTAAAAGACTCCAGAAGAAAACTAAGCAATGTTAGGTTGAAAATGATCAATGAATAATATAGTTGTTATGACAATGAAAACCATTATTAGTGTCAAATGCATTTTGATGATAAAATGAGCTCACCTGGGTAGCCATCAGATGTCGCCATGTGGTTCACCGGTAATTTGACTTAAATGCATGGTGAATAATAAGTGGGATATCTGTCAATTCACTTGATCTGATTGATTATTCAATGATAATAAAATCCAACATCTATTGATTAACTAACATTTCATTTGAAATTAATTGTGGATCGCTATATATATGCAATCTATCAACTTGACTTTGACGATCCAGTTATGACTACTTAATGAATGAGTACATGCTATACTTAACTGAGCTATTTAGCATATTTTTCAGACAGTTTGCATTGGGAAGAGACAGGCAGGCAAGGGAGACATCAGTACCGCATTGTCTATAATAAACATCCCCTATAATCTCCAAAACCAAATAGAAAAACCCTTTAAAATTTGAAGGTGTTTTCACTAGCTCTACAAAGTAATTTTCAGAAACATAAATGCAGAGGGGAAAAGCTATTGCAACCCCTTAATTTTCATAGTTATTACCCATAGACCCACATATGCGGCACCAATGGATGGGTATTAGTCCCTTTTTCCATTTGTACCAAATCATTGTCATCATGATGTAACTTATGACGTCATAATTATCGAAAGCCATGAAATTTGCATTTGTGTGCTAATTATATGAAATTTGCATTTGTGTGCTAATCATATGCAAAAATGAATTTTTTTTTTAAAAAGGGCGCTATCTCGAAAACAATGAAAATATCCATCTCACTTCCTGTGATTGTATTTATATAGTAATTTCACTGCAGTTTTTAAGCTTTCATAAGAAGTTTGTGACTTTTATACTTAAAATTTGCCTCTATAAAAAAGCAACTTTTGCAGCGTGCATGCCCATCTTTGGCTCAATCTAGAACCTGGAGCATATTTGTGAAAATCATTGGTTGCTTGCTTCAGAAAACTCTTTTCAGAATGAAAACTCTGTGGATAACAATAGAGTTTATTAATAATTGTGCAAATATTACGAGTACGTATTTTATCTTGATTATTATGCCAAAGTAATGCAATTTATGTTAGGGGAATCTGGATTCGCCGCCATCTTGTGTCGCTAATGGAGCAGAGTTATTGTACCTCCGGATATATTCGGAGTTTGGACCGATATGCAGGTAGATCGCGTAAATCTTAACTTGATGCATATAGTGTGTGCATTTTGTTTAACGTGCAAACTGTGTCTGCATTTCAGGATGCATCTATTGCGACCTGCTCTGATCAAAGTATGCCAATTTTCCCGCTAATCCGTTTCGAAGACTCTCTAAGAGTGGTGCGCAGAGCCGTAAAATGCCGGAGGTACAATTAATTCTCCCCCCATAAGCGACAATCCAAGATGGCAGCGCAATAAGAAGAATCCCTGTTTTTCCCCGACGATAAAATTGTCAAAAATTTCAGATTTTCTTTCCATTTTTTCCATAAAATGTGGTTAAAATGAGATTCTAAGTAAGTTATATAGGTTAGATATAGGGTTTGGGAAAGGTTTAGGGTTAGCAAAAAGTTTAGAAATTTTGAGCGATACAGTTTTGGTGTTTGATAACTAAACCTGAAAGCCTATAAATTTGTCGATATGGATCAACAATAGTGGTGGAAATTTGAATCTCCTCTTCAACTGTGGTAAGGTGTCATCTTGACACTCTATCCATCAAAGGTACAATTCATGATTCTGGTGTAACTAAAATCTCTTTTTTAGCTGAATGATAAGAAGAGTCCAACATAAATATATGATGACAAATTCTGACCATTCTTTTTCATGATACAAGTTTTTCAGCATTTTAAACATCCCCATAGGCTACTGTGTTGTAAAAACTGTCGGGGTCCCGACAATAATTCGATAATGACACATTTTCTTACTTTTCTAAAAAATGCAAGCAAGTTTGAAATAATGGTTTGGGGATTGTAATAACATACACCAGTCAAGGATTCTTATCAGCTGAAAAGCTCAATTTTAATAGAGGTGACCTTGAGGATGAAAAGTGGATCATGAATTGACACTTTAAGGATGGGCTCTAGAAAATTCCTATGACAAGAAGATTTAATTGATTTGACAGATGTGATCACGTGTTAAATGATGTGCTATATATGAGAATGTGAATTTTAAATTACTGGTCTGCATTAACTTATTGCCTAGCATGGCTGTAACCAATAACTAACATAGACCCTGTGCTGCAAAAATGTCCAAGAAATATTAAACACACATTTTGAAATCTAGCTATACTGCATCAAGTTTTAAGCATTTTGTCATAGAGTTCAATTCTCAGCATGGGTCAATGTCAAAATGGTGACTAAGGTATTCAGAGTTCGATTCCTACTGGTGGACAGCGATCCAACTATCTTTTGCTACGATTATGCGTGATCAATGCACAATTACGCATCATACAGCCTCGATACCATGACCGAATGGTGTCAAGCGATGTCAAGTAAAGGACTCTGGATATAGCATTTATGCCAAACTCCACTTCACTATGAATGCAAGATTGTAAGGTATACCTCTTCTCCTGTACAAGCGATTCTAATTAACCTTTCCAATACCTTTTACATACTGGGCTTCCACTCTTGACACTTTGGAGAAGAGAGCAAGGGGAATCAAGAATATTGTTTCGGGACTGAACACTGAGATGGCCGGACCGGAGCTTGAACCTAGAACCTTGTGATTGCAAGTCCAATGCTCCAACTACTGCACCACAGTGGCTGTGGCTGCACCAGGGATTTAAATGTACTGATTGAAAATCAGATTGCAACAATGATCAATGCTTCCCTACCAAAACCAGTGAATATGGGCCAATTCATAGTCGGCCTCCAAACAAAATTTTCGCTATCAAAAATTTTGTTGTGATGTCAAACTATGGGCGGCCATAGGTGTTTTTGATTTTAGACACCATTCTTGAATCCACACGCCGTTTTGGGTTACACATCAATTTTGGGTACAGATACCATTATGGGTTTTACACACCCTTTTGGGTATTTTAGATGCCCTTTTTGTTGTAATAGACACCCTTTAATCAATTTTTAGACACCTTTCTCTTGTTGACATCTTTTGACACATATGGCCGTTCATAGTTTGACGTCACGACAAAATGTTTGATAGCAAAAATTTTGTTTGGAGGCTGACTATGAATTGACCCTATATTGCTCTTCAACAAATACTACCATTTAAAATGATGATGGGCGTTGATCAGTAGTACTTCCCTTTGAATGGGCATGGCAGCATGGACTTTGGTAAATGTTGCTTGCCTGTATTCAATTTCACACAGACAATCCTGCATGGAATAATTACTGCCACATGTCTCCTATGCACACAACTCTTAGGTCAAACAATAATTTATTGTACAAGTGTAAACGAAAATCCAGAGTGCAGGGCCCCATTATTTGTGAATGCAACCCCTTGCCATGGATATTTGTTTACATTGTCCAATCAATTTTTATTTTGCCTTACACTTACCTGGGTAATTTTCACAAAGAACTTCTATAGGTGTCGCTCTTTTCGTATCACCTATCTTTTGATATCTTTCTTTCAAGGTGTCAGCCTGCAAAGATAAGGTAAAAAAAGGAAATTAATGCAAACTGGGAATTAATCACATGATTAGATTGCTACAACTAATTTGCCATTATACATAGACATCATCAAGGTCACATAAGCAGCATGAATGTACTTAGAAATGCAAATGGTAGTATATGTGATTATTAAATAAGAGTAAAATAAACACAATTAAAAACATGCGAGTTAGCATGCAAGGAGCTTGGTCTGATTTTTCAAAATTTAGTTTTAAATGTCGTATGAAAGATGACCACTCAAGGGGTCAACATTTCAAATTTCAGCTAAATCAGTCAAACCGTTTTGATTTTATGGGCAGTTTTGTATTTTAGAACCGCCTAGATACGTTACTGCATAAAATTAATTATGGTTACCATAATTAGACACATTTTCACATATATTTCCAAAACGGAACATAATTTGGCCATGAAATTTTACATGGGTAATGAGAAAAATATTGGCAACACTTTGGTATCAAAATCTCAAAAAGTTTGAAAAAAAGTTGAGGCAATCGGACCATGCTCCTTTAAGCTAGAGGGTTTTCAGATCATGCTTTGACAATCTGCGACGCTTTGGGTGCGGAAAGGCATGAGTTTGAAAACCTGTGGTTGGTCGCCAAAGTAGAGTGTGCTTCAGACTCAGGACCTTCCACACTATAAATAGAAGTGAGTACCTCTTTGCTTGAGTTAACTTGACTGCTCTTTCAGGTCTTGAATTTTGAAAATACCTGGTGTGCTACAAAAAGCACTTTTCAAGTTATTAAGGTGTGCTGTAGGTGTGCATTTTGTATCTTATTGTGTGTAATTTTACCAAATTTAGGTGTGCTGAAAATTGCACTCCTCAAGACCATTCTAGGTGTGTGATGGTGTGCTATTGCACTCGCACACCTCAAAATACAAGGCCTGCTCTTTTCTCATTATATGCAAGTTATCAAGAAATTAATCATTCTACGAGGGTCATTCAAAAAGTTCTACCTGTTGTATCATAACTTTTGTTCTGTAAAAAGTGGCTACTTAAAAATTAGCACAAATATAGCTCAGAATGTCGTCTACATGTGGTCTAAAAATCATATCAATACTTTTTCTAGATTTTTGCAGGTGATCTGAAAACCACTGTAACATTTGGTACACCGGAAACGATGAAATATCATATGACTTTGCACCTGAAATTACATGTGCAGCTAATGTATGAATAACCATCTGTATACCCAAAAATCATGGAAGTTACTGAACAAAATTGGAATGAAAGTGAACCTAATAGTCCAGCAAGTCATATGCCACTAATAAAGTAAACTTGTTACTGATAGAAATTACCCAGAATCCCAAAATTTGAAAGGGTGCCTGGTATCCTCTTAGGTTACGAATATTAGCATAGCATGCTTCTCTATGGCCTGACTTTTCCAAGTGCGTTTTTGATGTCAAAAACAACATTTAAAGGTGATACACCACAATTTTCGGTCAAAAAATTAAATTTAGTTACCTTTATGATGTACTATGAAAATTTCTTCAAAACTAAAGC
>JXSR01S036805.1:0-13369 GCA_000969725.1 Ophiothrix spiculata | reverse complement strand
TAGAAATTTTTTCGCGTTCCCCCCCTTAATTCCTCCATTCCCCCCCTTGGCATAAATAATGACCCCTCCCTAATCACCGCATCAAGATGTCTTTTTCTCTTTCCCTGTGGAAACAGGGCCACCAAATGATCAACTTAAACCTATGACCACAATACTTCATACAAACAGTAACCAGTTAGCATCTGAGGATTATTTCACCATATTGTCCTAAAAATAGCTTAAAGAACATCAGTACACAATACACAAATTTGTAGCCATTTGTATGAATGTTGTATAGGTAATTGTTACCATAGCTTATGATAGATTGCCCTTAATCCCATATACTATAAAATAACCAATGACAAAATGGATCGAACAACTTATTCAACCTGTGAATTACCCCTTCCTTATCCACTGCTATGGACTGTCCCTCGTCAATGAAACAGACCTAGTAGATCTACTAATTTGTTTTGCTTGATACCTAGTTCTGGATTAAAACAAGGAAGGACCTCAAAGGCCTGGGATTCACAATGACAAAATTAGTGTGGATTGCTCATTATAGGTCAATGATCTATAGCTACCTTATGTCCGTTTTAACCCCGGGTTTTAACCATTAAAACTAGTCCAAACCAGCACTGCTCAAGCAGAAAGAACATCGTACTGATCTGTTCATGTATTGACTAATACAACAAGTTCTAAGTGGATGTTGTTTATGGATCCTGTTAGTGGTGAACTACATATGATTTCCTGAAACATTTATAATTCTTGATGCAATGACTTCTAAATCTGGTTTTATAGTCTATCATTTGGTAGCCATAAATCCTGAAATCCCAATAATCGAAAGGTCATGTAATATGTAGCCTTATTGCTTGTTTATAAATGCCTGAAAATAACTCAGCCAGTGTATTGAAAATGTTATCGAGCAGAGCCGACTGCACGTGATGAGTTTTTGACGAGCGCATGCTGAAGTTGAACAAGCAATTTATCCTCAAACCTAGCAATACGGTCAAATGTTACTTTTTGGGCAAATTCTAATCACTCAATTAATTTTTGTCATTTTTTGACGACAATTTTGTTAAATTTATTTCAAATTATGCATTTTTTCCATTTTATATCAATACCAACAAAACATAGACATGTGATAAATGTGTAACCCCCCCCCCCCCTGTTTGTTCTAAGTAATATGGAAGATATCTATGGTTGGGTGGTGAGGTGCATCACATTCGTGCTGATCAGCCTCATGTAATACAGCAACCATAGAAATCTCTCCGTATTGCATTCGTGTGGTAACTATTATCTTTGTAGCTGTTATTAAGTAATGATGACGTAAACCATTTCAAATAAATTGTACCTTGTTAGTATTGAAGGGTTTCATAACTCCCACTAAGAACAGCATTCAAATTTCCAAGAAAAAAACACACACATCATAATAAGTTTTTTATCTTAAAGGTGTAGGTTCCTATTTTAGGATGTGTATAATTTACTTTTAATTGATTGACCTTGACCTGTGAAATGGTTTCAACCTTGGCTTGTGTCTTGTTTTCTCCTGAGAGGCAATTGAGAGTGTGCAACCCTGGGGATGAGGCTGTTATGTAAATACAAAAGAAAAGGAAAATAGCTACCGGTATACCAAGTAATTTTACATTTTGTGCTATATCTCCGAAACTATAAAGAATTTTTAGGCGAAATTTTGGATTTATAATCAGAAAAATTTGGGCTTTCAGTTGACATTAAAAAATATACTTCTTCCGGTTGAGCCCTGGGGGATGAGAATGTGATCGGAACCTACACCTTTAATAGTTAGTAACCAAATTTTGGGTTGTTAGAGAATTCTTAAAATCATCCCCCCCCCCATAAAAGGTCTAAAATAATAAGGTTGTCTATTTGCAGCACAATGGGCATAAAACTTTGTACCCCCTGCATGTATGATTGGTAGCTCCAATCAGATTTATAATTTTAAACCGAGTTGGATAAAAATAATAGTTATCACATGAAAGCAGCGTATAAATATACATAGAATTCAATGTATAAATATATGTTCAATTGATTAGTTGGCAAGCCACACCCGAAGAGAAAAATGTGAAATGTCAGCTTAAAATATCTCCACTATTAAAATATCTCCACTTTAAACAGTAATGGTATAACATGGGGAAAATAGTCATTCTGAATATGATGTTGTATATATTCAATATACAAGTGTTAAACTTGGAACTCTCTGTCATAATATTAAATAATAATATATTCACATTTCAAATAACTATCAAATTCATTATAGAAAGTAAAACAAAAACATTTTTAACCTTCATCTAAGTTATGTGACCTCTCATATTTATCAAAATCAGGAAATCGAAAGAAAATCGTTATTGTGAACTTTCATCAACTCACGTGCTCCTTGCAAATAGTATGTAATACTTTTAAGAAATATACAAAATTTATGTTTTCATATCTCCAATATTAGACCTACACTTGATCTTTAATTTGAGCAATATCTGAATTACATAGCTCATATTACATGACAACTGAAATCATGCAAATATAAATGGGTGGAATCATAAAATTTTGACTCAAAATATCAGTGGGCAAAAGGACAAATAATCAAAAACAAAATGCAATTTCTTCAAATTTTTATTTAAATTACCTCCAACCTATCACGGTTTGCATTTTCCCGTAACCACTCCTTATGTATTGAGAAGATCCACGAAGTACATGCCTAATTACGCTTCTCTATCAGTTCAAATGTAGTTTTGTTCTGCTTAGTTGAAGATTTCTATTTCAAAATACATGTATAATAACTGTTTAAAGCATCTTCACATACTACTTAAGAACAATAAATATTAAAAATAAGGCAACACCGTCAAAACACCCATTAAGTAAGTCACACTTGTCATATCCGTTATTGCATGGTTTTGATAAATGTTTCTAATTTGCATTGCTTGATTTCAATTTTAAAAACACCTGTTGAAATAATAGATGCTGTAATTCAAATATCATTTTGGTAAAACTAAGATGTGAAAAAAACAACAACCAGAAACCCTCATTATTTGATAACAATGACTCTAAACCTAACTCTGAATTTTATATCAAAGAGTAATTCATATCTATTTTTCACCCTAAAATATCTGTAACTATTAAAACTATTTCTATAAAATCTGTTTAATTATATTAAGTCTCAAAAGTTAGAATCATCATTGAAATACATACGCAGCAAGTGCGAGCCAACAAAATGCCTACTATGTTCAAATGTCAAAATTCACACCTTCAGTCGTTTCCCAGTTAGCCCACGACTATTACATACTGCACAATCAATATTTCACAGTCAAATTGGAATTCTTACCTCACTAATGTTTTTCATGAGGTTGATTTACAAATGCCTTTCTGAATTTAGAAAAACTGGTTAAATGAAATGAACCCAAAGTGCTGCCCTACTTTAAGCTTTAAGCTTCAATTTCTACATCAGGGGTTGGTGATTGCAGATTTATCAAATTTAATTTTGCAAATACTAAGGTTGGGCACGTTACACGCATGATGCGTTACACGCACGCATGATCCGTTACACGTAACAAATAAGCGGTAAACGTGTACACGGATGAAACAAAATCTTTTCAAAGGCACGCAAAATTATAACTAACTATGTCACAGTATCGCTAAAATCTGAAACTCGTATCTGTTTACATGTGAAAACAACTACTTCTCATGCATTTTGTCCATTTTTTTGTAAGATTCTTAAGATTATAAACTTAATTTTTTGTTTTAACGTTCACCTTTTTAGCAAAAAAATAAATTTTAATTGGTAAAATTTCGATATTACTTTGCGTATAATTCAGACCAATTCGTAAGTGCCGATCGATCGCCGCCATCGTTTATTACTTCCTGGTTTTGTCAATTTAGTGCTGGGCGATATAACTAAAAATCGTTGCCCCGAAAAATGGAAAAGATCGTAATTATAATATAGTGTTTCCCCCGCGCGGCGAACCTGAAAATATGCGGGATTTCACGCATACCACCCAGCACTAAATTTGATTGATATCACGTGCGTTGACAGTGACATACGGGGAATTGTGGGTAATTGATATCTGATCAATAAAAATATGGCGACATGTGCAAGAAAAAAGTTGTCTGCTAGGGGGTAGATACCGTTCGAAATTTGCGTCAATCTACGGCATCAAAGGACTAAAAACATAAATCTGTGAATATTTTACTCAATTACTTCCTATCTAATGTCCGAGGGATATTACTGGGCGTGTAAACTTAAAAACTTGGTAAGCTCCCAGGGTTAAGCTTCAACTGTCGGCAATGCTGTACGTTCTGCCATTGACCCAAAGTTGCTTTGGTTTTGAGTCGTATCTCATACGTGTACACGTTACACGCACGCATTCATGAATACGTTACACGTAAGAGAAAATACACGGAATAACCCATCCTTAAAATATACCACAGATATTGAATTCTTCATTTTATTTCACTACGCAATAATCCTCACTTATTTCATCGCCTACATGATTAAAATGGTCTCATCATTGCTTTTAACATTGCAATACAATACAAATCTCTGAGCATCTCTGTAACACCCACTTGTAATTGGAATACTCAAAGGTTAAGGTCAAGCATTTTGACATTTCATCTTCAGCTACTGGAAATTAACCCTGATTGATTTAGGCATTAAGCTGTCATAAGCACAAAACTGGATTAACATCGGGAGCTCTGAATATCAATGCTCAAGTTCTATTTTAGGGTTTGTGATCCTGGGGGGGGGGGGGGAAGGTGTACTCAAATTTGATTTGGAAGGGGTGTGCCACTGGGAAATGTGATGTACCACCCATGTATATACCAATTTTCAAGAAAAAGAGACCCATCTTTCAAGAAAAAGAGACCCATCTGTATACCAAATGCCCAAATTTTGAGTCAAATTTATACAAAAATTGAAATTTTCTGCAAAACATTTACGGTAATTTGGCACAAATTTAGGCTGTTTTGTTTGAAATTTAGTTTTAGAAAATTTTGAAAAACAGACCCATCAAAATACCACATTTTGCAAAGCAAAAGGACCCATTGGCATAACAGAAAGCCTGATTTTGCTACCCAAGTTTGCGGCACATCCCAGTAATCACATCTGTACTAAGTACCCCTACCGGGTTGTGATCCTAGATATAGGTCAAGATTTTCTTCAGAAAAATGATCTCATTTGTTAAACAAATGACCTCCATTTGTCTAAATAACATAAACATGTAGTATGTTTGTCAAAATCACTAAAGTCAGCATCGCAATTCTTTGGATGATGTATATAAACATCCAGAGTGCATGGCCAATTGTTTACCAATGCGATCATTCGATGCAATTTGTGGTCACGTGATCGATTTTTGTCGGAGGAATTTTGGCAGAGACTATAATATCAACTCAAATGCAAATGTTAATTACTTTTGACATAAATTCCACAATCCTATTTTAGCTTATGGTTGGTTCAATTGCATTAGCCTTATGTTGATTCATTGCTTCCTTTTATCAAGCTGTAATTGACACCATTTTTATTCATCTAGATCTAGGGCTCTCTTGTATGATAAAAATCTTCATTTATGGCTGAAATCGACAATTTGGAGTGATTTTTTCTGAAGAAAATTAATTTGTATAGTTGACATTCACTCCATGTTGATCAAGTGATTAAATGTTGGTCTTTTTGAAATCAAGGGTTCTATGTCTCAAATAATCAAGTAAGTTTGATACCAGTGCCAAAACTTGTTAAAATGTTTTGATAATATGTCGGTTATAGAACATGATGAGTTTGCATTATAACATAAATAACAACAACCTCAAGATTATGATTAAAATTTTCATTGGAAAATTCCAGAAAGAAAACTCACGTTTTCCAGACGGTTTCGACAGACATTTATTCTGTCTTCATCAGTGGTTAGTGGTGATACTAGTTGATCAAGTCGGATGCCGTTTTGTGACATCATCGGCAGATGACGTCATGTGAATCAGCTGGTTGTACAAATGACTTTGTCGCTGTTCATTAGGTTTTCACTCTTGTTTGTGCCTCCCTTCCTCCGTATCCAGATCGCCTCCCTTATCCATCTAGTGTTCCTGGTATCATCCATAGCAAGTATATCTGCGTTGTCCCAGTTGATTACATGGTTTTCCACCGCAGCGTGTTCCGCAATGGACGATTTCATTTCAGCGGATTGAGATGCTTACCGCGCATAGCGGGTGAAATTCTGATTTGAGGTTTTGTTGAGATTTGAGATTTCCGACTGGATCAGCTAGTATCACCACCAACCACTGATGAAGACAGAAGCATGTCTGTCAAAACCGTCTGGAAAACGTGAGTTTTCTTTCTGGAATTTTCCAATGAAAATTTTAATCATGTTTATTTGACATTCCTGATGAATCTATTCAAGCCTCAAGATTATTTCATAATAAGCTGGTTTCAGAGTAACGGTCATAGAAATCACACACCCAGCGTGACGTCACAAATTTCAAATGCACAATCTTGACTTTGTTGCATCTGGAAAATTTTGCAGCAAGCACGGCAAACCGATACATTGATAACCTTGTTGTGGAGGTCGCAGCATGTCATTTTAGTTGGAATAAACCAAGGAATTTAAAAAGGTGAATCAGTACTCGCCGTCATTTTGATTTCACTGCCACGTAAATCCTATGGGACGGCAGCCATCTTGGATTGTCACTCATGGAGGGTGAGTTATTATACCTCCGGCATTTTACGGCTCCACGTGCCACACTTTGAGAGTCTTCACAACTGATTAGTGGGAAAATTGGCGTACTTTGATCAGAGCAAGTCGCAATACACACTACTTGCAAATGCAGACACGGTTTGCGCATGAAACAAAATGCACACACTGTATCTTGCAATAGACAAGGCCACAGACGTGGACGTGGCTTGGAAAAATGCAAACGCTGTATGCAAGTCAAGTCAAGATGTGTAAAAAAAAAAAAGACAATGAAAACAAAATCCAGGGTAGGGGTTGCATTTACAAACAATGGGCCCTGCACTCTGGATTTTTGTTTACTCTGTACTTACCTTGAGCCCCTGCCATGGTAAACTACCCCTGAGAAAGTACATGAACATATGCCCCATTGCCTCCAAGTCATCTCTTCTACTTTGTTCTGTACAGAGTGATAGAAAAGAACGTAAATTGTCACGACATGGATGATGTAATCACGAATAGTAGAAATTTGTTAATTACAAATGTCATTTATCACTCATTGCATCAAATGCTGCACAAAAGGGAAAGTGGGATCTTCATGTTCATGTGATGTTTATTCACTAAGATAACTGATTGAATACAGGAAATCAACAATGACCCAAGTCCATGTTTTCCTAACAAGACCATATTGCCTGACAATGACATTATAATTACTATTTTAACATTTTCAGAACTTCCTTTTGCTGCGGTAGTGTGGCATGGACTTGGGTCAGTGTTGCTTTCCTGGATTCAATTTGTCAAAACTATTTACTCTGACCACACCGATAGGCGAGCCGTACTATTTTAGATCAATCTGTATAACCCTGTTATTATACACTTTGATGGTGAATTGTAGTATGTCCTGCGAGTCCTTTATGAATGATCAACCTACAATTTGATAACTAAATATTTCAAAAAATATCAATTCTGCTCACAAACGTAAGGATGCAACAGAGGTATAAAAGGGGATACCAGAGTACTTTTACTGCCAAGTGTAATGGTGTTGTCAGTTGTAAGGGCTCAAATTGAGGTTGTTCAGTGTCAGAGTCACATCAAAATTAGAGAATAAAAGATAAGATTTCTTGTTTTGCCTGTCATCTATCGTCTCATAATGGATGGGTGTGTACATTATTTTGAGTAATAGGGGTGTCCATTACAATAAATATAACAATTCTGTTTACAAAATAACACCAAATAAAAATAGTAGTATTTAGAAATATATTTAACTTGCCACGAATAAACAGCAGAAAAGTTAACCCACACCGAGTCATGTTCATAAGAAGAAATAAATATCATGAACGGATTCTTATCAGATTTCTACAATGAACTGAACGAAAACCGTGAGGATTACAATTGCATCAAATTTCGGAGGCACGGAATGATGAAATAAAATACATAAAGAAGAAAATAACTGTGCAGATAGATTTCCAACATTCAACAAATTGGTTCAATCGTCATCTTACTGGAATGCTAAAATGGATTATAGCCCTTCAGGTAAAAACACGAAAATTTTCTGTGGATAAAGTCGTTCCAAATATATTGAGAACAACTTGAGCTCCAGGCTTTCGCAATATCTGGCTAAACTCAAAGCTCTATATTTTGTTCCTCAAAGTCTGCACTCACTATTCCAACTTTTACTTATTATGCTGTTTAAAAATGCTTTTATCCTCTTAAAATATTCTTACAAACTGTACAAAAACAAAGACCTATTTCAAATCAAACATTCCCTGTAAACATCCTACTGATCAAAAATTCAGTGTTAAAAATGTGACAATTTTTCATGTGCTCTGTGTAGCATCTTGGGTTATTTATACTTCACAATCCAGGGACTTTTCGCACTTCTTTTCACAAGATATGTGCATAAGAAATGCAACAAAACACTACAGAAACGCTCATCTACAAATCAAGTTAAATATACAATTCAACTCAACAGATTTATTCAAAGGCTCCAATTATTGTTTGATTGTTTTCTTGGGGCAGCAGATTTTACACTAACCAATTTGGTGTTATTTATATTAGAAGGTTATGCGTGGCCTGTTTTTTTGTTTTGGAAGACAACCGAGGAATCTATCTTTAAAGCAAACAAACATGTGACTTGTTAAATATCTACCCTTTCCAGTCTGACGTAAGCGTTATATTGCAATGGCTAGAGGGAGGTCCCACTTCTCATCAAATGACGCTTATTTCTCAACTTAAGAAGCATCATTTTCCTGATGTTTGTAACTCTAAAATTGTGTTTTTATAATTTTTAAAATATCAAGATTTTTTATAATATATGTGATGACTCACCCTGAAAAGGGGGACTTTGCAATAGAACACTTTTCGAGAAACAGAAAGTAGACAGCAAAAAATAATGAAAATAATAAGAACTTCCGGAAGATTTTCTGTTGTAAAATGTGATCGCCTTGATCAATTTCAACAAGTAAGGTGTCATTTTAAAGCTTAGAAAATGCTGTAACAGATGAAATGATAAAATCAAAATTGATGTCATCTTCAAAGTCCCCCCTTTCGGGATGAGCCATCACATATTGAGAAAGAGCATCACGCCAGGCTCGAACCCACACCAGCGGTAGTATCAAGATTACGAGTCGAATTCCTTAACTACTTACTAGGCCACGGGAGCAGCTGTCGGGATGCGTGACATTTTCGTTATTAAGCCAATCACTGACCTTGACCTGACCCCAAATCACTGACCTTGACCTGACCCTAAGTCACTAACCAGGAACCCGATCTTAACTCACTAATCCTTTTCATATTGTTACATGAATTTTAGTCAAGATTTAAAGTTGTTTGGTTTTGCTTTGTGTTGTTTAATAGTCACAAAAACATACTTTTTGTATTTTTATGTGAAAATTGCGTTTTCTGTGAATTTGTGTTTTGTCCGCTTTCTTCTTCATTTCCGTTGTTCTTTTCCCGTTTTTCCGTATCACAGAAAATTTACGTCTCTAACTTTTGACCCTGGACAAGTCGACTTACATGAGATAATTTTTATGACAAATGAATTTGAATATATGCTTGCATATTATGTTGAGATTAAAGCTTAAATTGTGGAAAACAACTACGATACAAAATGCTTCTTTGCAAGTCACATCTCCTTTTTGTTATGGAAATAAAACCACAAAGAGACAAAATTCATAGTAAAATTAAGAATTAAACAAGTAGGAATTCTGATGAATTTATTATTATGAGTTATCCAGGCACCCTAGGAGTGAAGTCCTCTCCCCACAGACGTACATATATTTTTGTCAATAAATGCGACTTAAATAGAAGGCTGACTTATTTTCAGATCCACTTCATCTGTTATTTAGATCACCGCTATCTACCATGATCAAGAGACAGACTTTAATGTTCTGCATGAAAAGTAGGCCAATTCCACCCACATGAAATTAAACAATTCTTTGACCCTAAGATTAATTATAAAACAATTAGTCGACATCAAATACATGCGAATCATCATGTTCTCAATAAATTTCATGGTGAGAAAGGAGACGAAAAAAAAATACAACAGATCTTTGATATATATACAATTGAAGTACTGTCAAGTACTTTGAAATGGAAACATAAGAGCCTTATGAATTTTCCATTTGTATCAAAAAGTAAAACAATCGTGAAGGAACTGTCTTCTGCCAATACATCTTATTACCTATCTAGGGCAGTTGATTTCATTTTTTTCTTCTGATGTTGGCCGGGGGGTACTCAAATTTGGTTTGGGTAGGGAAAATTTTTTCTTAAAAATCGGTATTTGGATGGGTGGCTTTCCAAATTTCCCCATCCATATACCAAATCTTCTGAATTTTGAGCCAAAATTTAATCAAAAATTCAATTTTTTTCTGTCAAAATTTGCTCTATTATGGCAACTTGAAATTTGCTAACATTTTTTTGAAGAAATGTCCAAATATGCAGTGTTTGGAACAAATTTCCGAAAATTTTGAAAAGAAAATCCATCAAAATACTTCATTTTGCAAAGAAAAAGGACCGATTGGAATACCAGAAAGCCTTGATTTTGCTACCCTAATTTGCGGCATGTCCCATAACCCCCTTTGTACTAAGTAGCCCCCCCCCCTCGGTTGTTGTGCCTGCAGGATGCAGCAACAATAGAAAACAGACACAGGATACCCCTTTTTGTTATTTAATCCGAGCTCAAAACCAACAATTTATTGGAACAATTAGATTAGCTTGGATACAAATACACTGTGCTTGGCAAGTAGATTGTGAAAATTTACCAAAACAATATTTTTTGAATTGAGTGTCTCTGTTGTCATGGGGATATATTATATATTCTATATCAAACCATTTATAAGAAGCTTTTAACTGTTACTCAAATACATTTTATATTGAGTTCTCCAATAATGCAGAAAATCAGCAATTTATCAGTCAATCACACACTTTTAAATACTTTTGGTTAGCTGAAAATTTACTTGCCCTTAATTAAGAACACATATGGAAGCATTCATGCGTCTGCGTATTTTTATCGCGCGAGGGTGGCTTTAGCTTGGGTCCCACCGAGACACATAGGATGCAGAGATGTTGATTCGCGGTGAAATCTTCCTGAAAACATATGAATTAAATGTCTTCAATTTAATAAGATAGGCCTACTCATCTTCATAAAAATATTTAGCATATATCTGAAGCAAACTGCTGATTTGTGAATGTTTGCTGTTTCGACGTTATTGACTTTTCCCAAGCACCAGGCTTTTGTACGTACTATAAGTACCCGACGCGCCATGATCAGTGTGCCAACTTTTATGTACTGCGTGAACCCACTTCTGTAAACGCCATGCAGTGCTAATTTGAATATCAACTGTGGATTCATCACAAATCAACAACGGTACGCTCCTGTATAAGGAGATACAGTGAGATGTTGAGCTTCTAATGTTCTTCTACAAAGGATTTAATTTTCAAATAAAGCTGAATTAGTCATGTGATAAACAGCGATTGATAAGACCAACTGATCAAGAGCTATTGTATTTGGAAATACATCTATGGTAAGCATTTTGAGATTCCAAGACTATTTATAAGATTTAAAAAATATTAAAAAAATCTGACACACCAACAATTATCCAAGATGTTTTCAACTCAAATCTCCTAGATTTGTGATTGATTGTACAATTGGTGCAAGAACATGGGTTAAAAAAAATCTTACGTTTACTTGAGAAAAACCTGGTTTATTTCCAATAAACCAAAGATGTCAAATGATATTCAAAATTTAGCAACACAATACAGTCCAAAGATTTCTGATTTATAGTACATTTGATGCAAGAATCCTGGGCCCATATTCATGAAACACCGCTAACTCTAGTTGGCTGCTAAGTCTTTGTTTGCCTGTCAAATTTTGACAGGTATACAATAGGTTAGCAGTCAACTAGAGTTAGCGGTGTTTCATGAATATGGGCCCTGTATTTTCGATTACTTAAATTAAAACAAAAACTTAGGATATTCAATTAAATCTTAGAATTTCTAAGAAAAAAAGGTTTGTCAGTTAAAATTTGTGGATCATCAGTTTTAAAATGAGAAAAAATATCAATAGAGAATCTTATATTATCGCCAACATTTTGATAACCTTTTAATATTGACCAAAAATGTAGGAATGGAAATGAGAAACCAGAGGCCAAAACCAATTTGTTGTGTACTTATAGTACACAACAACAAAAGTCACGTAACATTGATTTCGTTATATAAGGTTTGTAATTTTAACCCTTTATCGTACCTATCAGTTTATTTATCAGTTGAAAATCTTGGATTATCAATTGTGAATCTAAGAATATGAACCAAAATTTGAATGTCCAACAGATATAGAAGAGCGATAACAGTCTCCCTATACCGCCAGGTGTAATAGCGTTGTCAAGGGCTCAAATAGGGGATAATTGGGTTCACTGAATCCCACTAAAATCAACTCTCAGTGCATCTATTTTGGTATACAGGAGTGTTAGGGTACGTATGCACAAAAGAGGTTTAAGAGTTAGACCAGGTGTAAAGTTAGACCGGGTCAAAGTCAAAATTACAACTGCTATAAAAGAACCTTTTGAAGTATTTTTGAACTGTAAAAGCTTTAGAATATTGAAGATTCAACCAAAAATTGTACAAACAACACTAAATATGACAATATTGGTTGAGGAAAATTCAATTACCTACAAAACAAAATTTCACTTAAACCAGGTCTAACTTTAAACCTGGTCTAACTCTTAAACCTCTTTTGTGCATACGGACCTTAGAGTCCAGCTTTTTTATGCCTTCAAGAGGGTCATAATTTCAGCTTTTTCTTTCATTTTAAGGTTTTCATCACCTGACTCTCACACCCCTGCAGATAGCAAAGTTAATTGGCCCAATGTTGGCCAACATTGGCCTAACGTTGGGCCAACTAACTTTGTCAACTATCTGGATACCGAGGTGTCCAAATCCATACAATCAAAAGCTTTCAACAACTCACCATCATAGAAGCAACCTACCTTTTCCTAGATGTGTGTTTATGCTCATATACCGAGCTGTGCCTGTTAGACTCTTGTGCTCTCTATATGGGATGTGCTTATTGGTCTCGGGGTCGATATATTCTTTGGCTAACCCAAAGTCAATGATATGAATTATATTTTGATTTCTACTAGACTGTCGACCTATCAGGAAGTTTTCTGGCTTGATGTCTCTGTAGATCAGATGTTTGCTATGTACATATTCTATTCTGTGTAGCTGTAAAAGAG